>SJYC01034804.1:0-11604 GCA_006408675.1 Madoqua kirkii
AGCAGGCCATGGAGGATGGAAGGGGGCCTATGCCACACACCAGCAGCCCCCTTACCCGAGCTGCACTCCCGGCCTCGGGGTCCCCGCCGCGGGCCACGTGAACCGCGGACTCCAGCCAGGCCTGCGGCCCCAGCTGCCTCCCAGGCCCCTCCATTCCCTGTTCTCTCTGTACAGAGGATGGTGCTCACTCCAAGTTTTGGGACTAACTGTACAGTGAAAACCAGGCCACCCGGCAGGGCAGTGAGAACTGGTGACTTTACACACGCCATGTCCATGACGTTCCTGTGATGTCCTGAGTGCTCCGTGTGCGTGAATTCACTCAGCCTGGGACGGAGCTCTGAGGCTGCAGCAGCGCCACCCCCACCTCATGGAGGAGGGGACCAAGGCCGCAGCTCCTCAGCCTCCCAGGGAGCGCCCGCCCAGGGGAGGCGGCCCGGCCTGGGGGCTGTCCGAAGGACCTCCGCTCGGAGAGGCTCGAGTCGGCCTCACGTGCAGCGGAGGAGAAAGGGTGCTGTTACACACCCGTGTTCTCGTGCATGCCGTTAACATCACCACCCTGTCCTCCAGACAGTTCTCTTTGTTTAAAAGCTGTTCTTCATCAAGATTTACTAAAATACAGCATCTTGTTCTGCATGGCAATCTGGAGCCCAAACACAGCGCTTCCAGCACCCTTAGAGAAGAGAGTTAGCAGGTTCCACGGCATGGCAACAGACAGTCTGGTGGGCAGCCGTTGTTGTGGATACAAATGAAGCCAAGTGCCCAAAGGAAGTCCCTCACACGCTCGGGAAAGATGCGGCAAAGGCCAGCGAGAGCAGGCTGGCCTGGATGCTCCGAGGCACGGGGCATGGGCACGTGGTGGGCGAGGCCCCTGCAGGCAGGCCTGGCCGCAGTGCTCCTCGGCCCGGTGCGGGAGGAGGGAGGAGAGAGCCCCCCTCCCAGGGTGTGCCCTACGCGCTCCAGACGCCGCCTCACTGAGACGAATGGCCAGAGGGGCTTCAGAAACGAGTCCCTGCTGAGCTGAAGCACATTCTCCACGAGAGAGCAGCGCATCCCATCGCGAGCTGCCTGTCCGCATCCTCCTGCTCATAAATCAGCGTTAGGGGGACCGTGGGGAATGCCGTGTACAGGGGCAGCGCGGGCGGAGCTCGGTGGGTGCCCCGCGCCCCTGCCGCCTCCTGTGGGCTCTTTCCAGGCGCTTCAGGGGCGCTCCCGGCATCCAGTCTCCTACGGGGCATCTGGGCCACAGAACGGCCCGTGCGCAGGACTGGACGTAGTGCCGCTTGCCCAGCAGCTTCTCTGACCAGCACTGCGTGGCTTGGCAGGGATGGTGGCTGGTGCCCTGTAGACGCTTCCTGAAAGGGGCTTTCGGAGGCCAGGCTTGCCCACAAACACAAACATGGGTTTCTTTTGCTGTACTTGGTGGAATGCTCTCCCTTCAGCCTGGAAAAGGCCTTTGGGGTGTGGCTGGCGTGCCCCGCGGGAAACCAAGTCCATCCGGGGGTGCTGCCCTTCGTGTCCAAGCAGAGCATCCAGGGCAGGGAGGGTCCCACAGAGGGCAGGGGTCCTGGGGGGTGACTGTGGGGACACTGAAGCCAGGGTCCAGCCTCTGGGAAGGCCCCCTCCTCCTGCAGCCCACCTTACAGAGTCAAGGGGAGAGGTGAGGCAGAGAACAGGCCACAAGGAACAACGTGCCCCCGAGGGAGGCGTGGTTGGAGCGGAGCGTCTGCCTGAAGCTCTGACCCCCGGAGCCGCCCCTGCAGCCCTGCTTCCAGCCCCGGGCAGGGCAGCCGGCGCTGGGCAGCCTGGGCTGCAAGGCCGAGTTCCGTGACACACAGTAGCTGTTGCTGGTGACTGCGGGTATTTGTTTAATAAAACACGAAGCTGGGTTCATTAAGCCCTATTAGCTGTAGGAACTGACGATCATCAATCAGGAGTGTTGGCTGCAGGCGCCCAGCCTGGGGAGGTGGGCTCCACTCAGGGGGTGGCGCCCGTGGGTTTCCTGCAGGCTGGACACTGGGAGGGAGAGGCGGGCGGGCGCTGGGAGGGCCCGGGAAGGGCGAGGCTGCGACTGTCAGCGGGAGGCCCTCCAGTGGAGTCTGTGCACCGAGGCGTCCTGGCCAGGTTTTCGAAACGTACTCCCTTTCTGCGGCGGATCCTCAGGGCTGAGCGGATGAAGGTGAGAGGTCTGCCTGCCCCGCGGCGCCCCGGCCCCCCTTAAGTCAGTGGCGGCTTCCGCTCTAACTCACTCTCCTTCGGACCACGGACGTCCCGGCAGGGCTGAGCCGGAAGCGCTTCTTCCATGTGGGGGCCGCTGCTTGGCTCCGGTGCTTCTGAGTTGCATCCCTCTCACTGGTCGTCTGTTTGCCTCCCTTTGTGCAGCTTAAAGCCACAGGAAGCTGGATTCCTCAGGGCGACCGCCCTCCTCGGCCGCGCCACCCACCCCAGCTTGGTCTCGTTCCTTCCAAGCGTCTTCCCTACACACACAGCGCTGCGTCCTCTGCCCAGAGGCCTCAGAGTGTGAGCAGACTGGGCTTTGGGGGCCCGCTTTCAGCAGGGACTGTCCCCCTTTCCTGGACTTAATGTCATTCACAGCTTCTTGAGGGCAGATCTAGATTCATGCATTTCTTTAAAAGTGAAGGTCAGAGGCGGTATCGGCTCAGCGGTGCCCCTAGTGGCACCTCCCGATCGGAGCACGCCTCTGTAGGGGGTGTGCTTGGGCACAGGCGAGCAGAGGGCACTTTGCAGGTTGGCCCAGGAGATTTCCTGAGCAACGGGAAAGAAGCAGGAAGCTCAACGTAGGGACAGGCCCCGGGCTGCGTGCGGGGGTGGGGGGGCTGTGTCTGAGGCCCCGTGGGAACCTACGGCAGGAGCCAGTAGCAATCCTGGGATCAGAGCACACCCCGAGCCTTTGAATGCGCCCTGTCTCCGCTGGGTTTCCTGCGGTTACACAGAACCGTGTGAACAGCACGTGGGGCAGGAAATTCGGGAGGCGGGCAGGGCCCACTCGGATTCCAAGCTGGAGAAGCTGGGCAGTGCCCATGGCGCACGCATCCCACTGGGAGCGAACTGGTTACTTAAGAAGGAAATGCAGACATTCTTCCAATGAACGCATCTTCTTTCAAACGGCTGCTCAGTTGCCGGGATATAATGCTTATTGAGCTGGCTGCATCTAACCACTGAGGAAACAGAAGCGTCTGGCCTTTCCCTGGCTGGTGGCACAGTCCCTGGGAACACGTGAAGCGAAGCCCTGGGCCCGGGCGGGGAGCCTGGGTGGACCCCGTGCCGCGTGCGGATGACGCGATTTAAGTGGAAATTCAGCCCTATAACCTGGAAGGTTCTTCAAAAGCCTCTTCTACAAAATGTAATCATTGAAAGTCCTACCAAAGTGAGCCGTTCCCCTGAGACGGCACTGCAGGAGAGGGAGGCGGCCGACGCGCAGCCTGGGGCCCTGCTCCCTGGACGCCCCTCACCTGCAGAGCCCCCTGGTGGCCTGGCATTGGGGCAGGGGGCAGGCGTGGCTTGGCCGCCCTCTGGGGTGGGGCCAGGCAGAGGGGGAAGGCGGGGGCCAGGGCCACCCCATCATGGCACCTGCATTCGGCTCTCCCTGCCCGCCCAAGCCCCAGCCTCCTCAGCTGTAACACCGCCATGAGCTCAGCTGTCAACTCCCTACACGGCCACGAGATTACGGAAGAGAAACAGCCGGGAGAGGACACACCTGGAGCGCGGTCTCCCGGGCAGAGATGTCAGAGGCTTGTTCAACAAGCCCACGGGACCGAGCCTGCACACTGGAGGCTGCAGCCCGCCCAGGAGGGGCCCACACGCGGCGAGGACCCCGGGACAGGTCCTCCCCTGCCTTGGCCCCGCAACAGTCACCCTGCAGGCCCTGGGCACCGGGCGCTGCCAGCCGTGGCGCCTGGAGCTGTGTCCATCCCTCTGTGCGGGGCAGGCTTGTTTTGCCTTTTTCTGACCACAGAGACCCTTACCTGTAATGACGCCGTTTTTCTCCAGGGGCTCTTGCCAGCTGACCTTGAGAGATGTGTCCAGAATCTCTGTGAAACTCAAGTGGCCCACAGCTCCTGGTTCTGGAAATGAGAACCAAAGACATCTGTTAGCGTGCGGCACGATTCTCTCCAGTTGGACTGGCGAGGAACAGTCTGTCTGTGGAAGAAGGCGGGAGCCAGGACCCAGCCTGCCAGTCAGAGCCCTCAGGGAAAGCCAGAGAAAACCCAGGAGGACAGGGTCTGAGGTGTTAGAGGGACAGGGCTACGGTCCCATGAATGATTTCTGTCGGCCTCACCCAGCCTCGCCAGCACTGCAGAGGCCAGCAGTGGAGATGGGGACGCAGGCCCTGCTCTCTCTCTGACCGGCTCTCGTTGGACAGTCGGGTGGTGGGCCCCGCAGGCTGCTTACTCCAGCGTCCCCGACGGCCCTGCATCCGTGCCGTGTGTCTGTCTCGTGTGGGGCCGCAGCCAGGAGCCCAGGCCAGGAGGCCGGGCCGGCCAGACCGGGTCACCGGCCGGCGCCTGCCAGCCTGATCCAGGCTGAAACCTGCACTCCCTCTCCCCAGGCAGCCCAGCGGCAGGGCAGGCGTGAGAAATTTCCAGCAGAAACGGCGTGCTCCCCTTGAATCTCCCTGACCGTGGCCTCCTCCTGCGGCAGGAGGGCAGCGCAACAGGGCTGCGCTTGCTTCAGTGCTGGGCTTGGCTGGGCAGAAGCCTGCTCCCTGCTGGCCGGCTCTGCGGTCCTGAGAGTGCCTAAGCCTTAGTTTGCTCATCTGCGAAACAGGGAAAATGAAAGTAACTCACGCTGCAAGGTAATTGTGAGAAAAAACTGTAATAAAGCATAAAGCGGTTAGCACGTCGCTGGCGCCACAAAGCTGCTGACTGGCGCGGCTGCTGTGGCTGCTGGCTGTCAGCTTCCGTGCCATCAGAATATGGAGTCGTTTCCAAGCTGAGCTCACTGCCGGTTTGCAGAGCGCCTGAGAGAAAAGGCCTGAAAGGCCAGGACGTGAGCGGAACAGGTCCGGACTCTCAGACCCCGAGGGTCATCAGGAGTCCGCTCTGACCCTGCCCCGGTTCTCCAGCTGTAGAACTCCACGCCGGCTCAGAGCAGGGATGCGCAGAGCGGGGAGCTTGGTCCGGTGCCCGGGTCTCCTGCCTGCCCTGGAGGGACCGCAGGGGCCAGCAGGGGGCTCTAGCCCACCGCCTGCTCCAGCTCCTCCAGGCTGAGCACGCCAGCGCCCCCACTCCGGGTGCCCTCGGGGCCGCCGCCCCAGGAGGTGGGAAGAGGTGACAGGTGACTGCACCCACAGTGATGGGTCACACGTGCTGGTTAGGTCCCGCTCTGTGCCGCGTGGTGTGGGGGCAGCTGGGAAAGGAGACCCTGGAGAGGAGGCACAGTGGGCAGACGGGGCAGGGGCTGGTGAGGCGGGGGGAGGCGAAGAGAGCCGTGGCCCCTTGCGTCCCAAGCCCCGAGCCGGGCATCATGGGGCGCCTGGTGGGCACCGCTCGGGCCCGCAGTTCACCAGCCCTGCTCCGCTCGCCTCTCTGTGGCGGCGCCCCCCACATGCACCCCTCTGCCCTTTTGCAGGAGAAGCATAGGGGGCAACAACAGGGGGAGGAAAGAGAGGCGCGAAGGCAGACGTGGAGGGGAGACAGTGTGCTCCTTGCCAGGCGGGGAGCCAGCTTCCCGCCGGCCTCCCGCGGACGCCTCTGGGCAAGGCCCCATGGGGCGCTTCCTCACAGTAACAAAGCATAGTTTTTTCAGCCCAACAGGAGGGCACGAAGTCAGGGCCTAGTGTCCATCCAGGCGCTGAGCTCAGGGATCCTAGCTACCCGGCCTCAGCCCTGTTCTGCCCACTGTCAACCTTGTAGAGACAGCAGGGTTTTAAGGTGATACACACCTGGTACCCACTTGGTACTTGGACAAAGCCTCTGAACACACCTCGTGATTCAAAAAAAAAAATGATAACAGCCTCAGCAAATTCACTCATCTGGGCGAAACTTTCAAAAGACTATGGATAAGCTCACACGCTCTGACAAATTTCACTCTTTGAGTGTGGAACACGGTGAAATAGGATGGCTGTCAAGACCATCTCGTCCTCCTCCAATTCTAAGATTCCAGAAAGACACTCTGATGGATTTTTGAACTGACTTGTTCTTTTTTCCAATCGATAGAATAGTGAGGAAAGCTTTTTGCTCCTTTTATGTTTTCAGTGTTCTGCTTCCTGGATTCCTGCCCAAATACGCTTGTCCTCTAGCTCTGCTGGAACCAGCTGGCAGCGTCTCGGCTGAAATTTATATTCTGTTTCCTCTCTACTGCGCTGCCCCCGCTCGCCCCCTCCCCATAGCTCTTATTTCATCAGAGCTTTAGAGGAGGCCCGCTGTGTGTGCAGGACTGAGCAGGGCGCCATCTGCGTCGTCAGGATGGGCTGGTGGGGCCCTTCCGCTGGCCCCCGGAGTCCCAGGTCCTCCTTTAAAGGCTGCACCCCCAGAGCTGACAGCAGCCCTGCGTGCTCAGTTGCTTGGTCGCGTCTGTCTCTGTGCGACCCCGTGGACCGTAGCCCGTAGCCCGCCAGGCTCCTCTGTCCATGGGAGTCTTTAGGCAAGAATATTGGAGTGGGTGGCCATGCCCTCCCCCAGGGGGTCTTCCCGACCCAGGGATCGAACCGGCATCTCTTATGTCTCCTGCACTGGCAGCCGGTTCTGTACCGCTAGTGCCCCCTGGGAAACCCAACAGCAGCCCTTCCTCCCATCTTTCAGAGAGACTGTCCACGCCTACAAGGATGCTCTGTCTTTCCAGGTAGCACCAACAGGCTCCTTTCTATCAGAAAATGGTGGTTCAGTTAGAAAATTCTAAAAAGATGATGTCACTGCTACTTTTCTCCACTCTGAGGACCTTTCTCATTTCTCCTTCCTAGCGGTGGGCCTGGGGCCGTGAAAGCCCTGCTCCCTGGGCGCCCAGCATCATGAGACGCTTCCCTGAAGGCCCTGCTCCCTGGGCGCCCAGCATCACGAGACGCTTCCCTGAAGGCCCTGCTCCCTGGGCGCCTAGCATCACGAGACGCTTCCGCACAGTCCGAGTCTGTCTTTGCTGCTGTTCAGTTGCTCAGCAGTGTCTGACTCTTTGTGACCCCATGGACGGCAACACGCCAGGCTCCCCTGACCTCCACTATCTCCTGGAGTTTGCTCAGTCTCATGTCCACTGTGTCTGTCTAACTGGCAACAGTAGAGCTTTTTAAGTAAGATTCAGCCAGGAGTCTTCTCTCATTTATCCGAAGAAGTTCCCGGCTTTTGCCACTCGTTATTTTTAGTAAGTGTCCTCTGGAAAGTAAAACCCAGTGTCCAGTTGGACCTGCTGTGGTTGGAGCTGAGATGCTGCCCAGGGCTCTTCTCTCAACAACGAAATGGAAGAAAATGTCCAATGATGAAGACTACGAGGGGCGCCTGAGACGCTCTGAGAATTCACTGCCACCTCCCTCAGTTACGGGGTTGGGGGCTTGCCTTCCCACTTGCCTGCAGTCGTAAAGGAGTCCAGCTGTGTTTCCTTCAGGGCAGTGGAGAGGGGGCCTTCCAGCAAGCAGAGCCCCTCCTCCTCTGGAGCCCGCACCCCGAGGCCCCCTGCTCGCCCCTCTGCACGCAGGCTCCAACCAGCCTCCTCGCACAGCCAGCCTGCTGCTTCTCTGAAGCCCCCTGACCCCAAAGCAACCGCACCCACTTAGGTGGCTTGACTGCCAAGGGACCCGTGCTCAGACGCCCCGGGGTAGCACCAATTTCAAGCATTTCCATCTGCGGTGAGAGCGCACGCTTCAGTTACAGCCCCAGCCTTTCCTGGGAGAACAAGTCACAATCGCTAAGTGCTGGACTCCCAGATCTGCTTCAGGCCCGCTGCTGCCTCAACGAGAGCGGGCCCCAGCGGAGCCCCGCGTCCCAGCCCTGGCCCTGTCTTCACATTCCGGTCACGGCCGTCACCAGCGCCCGGTCCCCCGAGCCGCAGTTTGCGGAGTCATCCTGGAGAATCCCTTCTGCCCACGTCCGCCCCTGGGTCCCCCGGACCCCCGGGCCTCTGTAATGCACCTCTGCGTCTCCCCCGTGCTAGCCCCGCGTCTGGGCACAGGTTCTCATGATTATCCGCCTTCTCCCCAGACTGCATCACCTTGGTCTCCGGTCCATCAGCACAGAACCTCCAACAGAGCTTTGAAACCACTCGAGCCACAGCCCCACGGGAAGCCCTTCCGCGGTCCCGAATGCCTGGACGGCTCCGACAACGCGTCTTAACTGAGCCGTTGAGACGCCTCTGGTCAGCCCC
The DNA here is from genome assembly GCA_006408675.1 of Madoqua kirkii. Lineage (NCBI taxonomy): Eukaryota > Metazoa > Chordata > Mammalia > Artiodactyla > Bovidae > Madoqua > Madoqua kirkii. Next base: position 8,308 of record SJYC01034804.1, read on the forward strand.
CAGCGTATCTCTCTAGGGTCACCCACACCCCATAGACTACACGAAGCTAAGCTGGACATGACAGGGGCCCAAACCTCTTCGATGACTAAGGGGTCTTGATGGGACCCTGGAGCGGGGACTCACTGTCTTCATGCGTCCATATGAGCTGCGGCGTGCTCGGGGGCCCGTCCCCGGGGGTGGTGAAACACAGGACTGACGTGAAGTAGGCGGTAAACTTCTTCAGGTTGGTGATGTACCCGTGGTGGACTCCGTGGAAGTCTGGAGCAATGGTGACGATGGTGACAGCTTCGGGGATGTCGTCTGGCCAAGCCAGAAGCTGGGATGGAATGGGGTGAAAAGGAGATTTAATTTTATGCTTTCACCCTGGAATCTGCACCAAAATTTTATTTTGCCATAATATGTCTTTGAAGAAAGCAAAATCGTGATCAAGGAATTTACTACAGTCTACATTTTATAGTTTTGCTGAAAAATATGGATTTTAAAAGATATCTCATAGACTGCTGCTGCTGCTAAGTCGCTTCAGTCGTGTCCAACTCTGTGCGACCCCATAGCTGTCAGCCCACCAGGCTCCCCCGTCCCTGGGATTCTCCAGGCAAGAACACTGGAGTGGGTTACCATTTCCTTCTCCAGTGCATAAAAGTGAAAAGTGAAAGTGAAGTCGCTCAGTCGTGTCTGACTCTTGGCAACCCCATGGACCTCAGCCCACCAGGCTCTTCCGTCCCTGGGATTCTCCAGGCGAGAGCACTGGAGTGGGTGCCATCGCCTTCTGCATCTCACAGACTGCTTGAGTACAAATCTGTGCATTTATGGGCGTCCCAGGTGGCGCGGTGGTGAAGGCTCCGCCTGCCGGTGTGGGAGACGCAGGAGATGGGACTTTGACCCCTGGGTCGGGAAGAGTCCCGGAGAAGGACAGGACGATGCACTCCAGCATTCCTGCCCGGAGGACCCACGGACAGGAGAGCCTGGCGAGCTGCAGTACCCGGGGTCACAAGGAGCTGCACGTGACTGAGCAACGAGCACACGCGCGTTCCTATATACTTTCATACACGTGTATTAAAGAATCTAACTCACAGTGGGAAAAAAGGCACTTCTCAAACTTTCACCTTCTCTTCACTTAAACATGTTACAGAACATATATATATTTAACATTGAGCAGTAAAGATGACATTACCTGTCATTTGAATGGATCAGTACAATGAAACATCAATACAAACACTTTTCTGGATGGGCCCCTACTCTGACTCAAAAAGAAGCCCTAAGTTCAATGGGAACAATGTTAATCATCTATAATTTATCTCGTGCCGGTTTTCTAAGAATGGATTTGGGGAGACGATTACGAAAGTGAAAGTGTTAGTTGTTCGGTTGTGTCCGACTCTTTACGGCCCCACGGACTATGGCCCTTCAGGCTCCTCTGTCCATGGGATTTCCCAGGCAAGAATACTGGAGTGGGTTGCCATTTCCTTCTCTGGGGATCTTCCTGACTCAGGGATCACACCTGAGCCTCCTGCATTGCAGGCGGACTCTTCACCACCTAAGTCACCAGAAATACAGTATACATACACATTCCAAAGGCAGCTATTTTAACATTTTGGCAACATTATTGTATGAGTGTGACTTTTAATTCCTCTGACACCAAACATTTCTAGCACTAACTAGGTCTGAAAATTGATACATCACAGGACAAGGAGCGCATTTATGCAGAGTAAGCTGACAGCCGAGCCACGGAATGAACACCCCGGCCTTGCCAGTAAGATCATTTTGGCAACATTATTGTATGAGTGTGACTTTTAATTCCTCTGACACCAAACATTTCTAGCACTAACTAGGTCTGAAAATTGATACATCACAGGACAAGGAGCGCATTTATGCAGAGTAAGCTGACAGCCGAGCCACGGAATGAACACCCCGGCCTTGCCAGTAAGATCTTCACTGATCAGTATGATTTCAAAGAAACTTCTGACTGTAGCTACCTCTGGGAGAAAAGAAAAGACAGGACAAATTTCCAACACTGCCTGTCTTTCTAGTGAAAAACAAGTGTTTTAGTAAGTTGACTCCAAATCGGGGTGGAGGGGGGAAGTGAACTGTGCTCTGGGGAAATAGCACTCTCTGAATCTGAAATTATCAAGTTTTCAAGCAAACTAGGTGGAACCCTTGAATTGATCTGCTCCTGCAGAAGATATGTGCACATATTACACTTTAGTGAAATGAAGGCGGGCTCCCTGCCCAACCAGGGGATGGTTATCCAAACAGAAAGCAGAGCTGTGCTTCTGGAGGCTGCATGCAGGCATAGCTCTGAAGGTCAGAGGCCGCACTCAGCCCCGGCTCAGGGCAGTCAGGGGCCCCGAGGCAGCAGGTCTCGGTTCCACACACAGACCTTGTCCTGAAGCAGTGAGGGGGCACCTGCTCATCGTTACCTGGGAGAAACCTCACTCAGCTGTGCCCCGTGCCCTCTGTTCCGAGTTCCGGGAGGAAGTGTTTGGTACACGTGCTGATTTCAATCTGCCAGGACGGGTCTCCCACCGCTCATTTTAAATGGATGGCCTTTCTCATAACGTTGCTCAGTCCTAGCAGAACCATCCTTTTTTTGTTTTTTGGCTGTGCGGTATCTTAGTTCCCCACCCAGGGACTGAACCTGCACCCTTGGCGGTGAAACTGCAGAGCGCTAACCACTGGAGACCAGGGAATTCCCAACAACCATCCTCTGGCAACCAGTAGAGTTTATGGGTCAGTATGGCTGGTGATACGGCCGTGGATGAAAGGAGACCCCACCAAGGTCAACACGTCTGTAACTGGATGCCGTGGGTTCCTCACGAAACGAGGTGCAGGGGGGGCCCCTCCCTGATCATAAGACCCCGCGGACGCCGAGACGGTCCCCTCCCTGGCTGTGCAGCCCCAGGCGTACCTTGTATCCCTGGTTGATGCCATTGATGAACTGCTGAGGCGGAGGGCTCCACAGGAACCGGATGGCGGTGGAGTTCACGGCTTCCACCTGCACGTTCTGCGGGGGCGCGGTCGGCACTGCTCAGGGCGGCAGGAGGCACGGGGGGGCGGGGAGAGAAGAGACCCTGAGCTGCCGCTCACGACTGACTCACCGGCCCGCTCAGCGCTGCCCGCCCGGTTTTAGAAGCTAATCGTGATGTTACAACAAGAAAGAGCCGGCTACTCCTCACTTTCCATTGGAGAATTCTTAAAGGCACAGGCAGAAGGGTGGACCAGGTCATCTCAGCCCCCGCTGAGCCTTTCCAAGGGGGTCCCAAGACAGACAGCAAACAAAAGCTTTCTCTGATTTTTTTTTTT
>SJYC01034806.1:0-50994 GCA_006408675.1 Madoqua kirkii
GGAAGCCTGGCGTGCTGCAGTCATGGAGTTGCAAAGAGTTGGACATGACTGAGCTACTGAACTGAACTAAATAAATAGCCTTTAGATGTTTATATTAAAATCTAAACTTCAACTTTAAGAACCTATAAGAGTAAATTAAAAAAGAAGGAAAATAGTGAAGAAAAAGAGCAGAAATCAATGAAATAAAAATAAACAATAATAGAGAGAAACCGAATGAATCCAAAAGCTGTTCTTTTAAAAATCAATAAACTTCTAGCCAGACTGATAAAAAATAAATAGAAATTGCAAATCACCAACATCACCAATAACAGGAGACACCTCTATAAACTCTATTGATGCTGAAAGAATAAAAGGACATTTTGAGTATCTTTATGCTCATTAATTCGACAACTTCGATGAACAAATGTCTTTAAAGAAACACACTTCGAATCTACTTAGAAGAACTAGATGACCCGAGTAGTCAAATAGCTATCGAATATTTGAATACAAAATTAAACACTTCCACAAAAGAAAACTCTTAAGCATATAAGGTTCAATGGTTAATTTTACTAAGCATTTGAAGAAGGAAATAAAGGACATTCTAAAGCATTAAGCTGACACCAAAATCAGAAAAAGGTGCTGAACATAAAAAGAAAGAAAAGTAAACTACAGGCCTGAGGACATAGATGCAAAAATCCTTAATAAAATATTAGAAAAATCAAATTTAAAAACATGTAAAAATCACAATTTATCCTAATTCAAGTCGGGTTTATCTTACAAACACAAGGCTGGTTCAACATTTGAATATTCATCAGGGTAATTTGCCAGTATCAATACAGTTTAGAAAACATGATCATCTTAATCAATTTAGAAAATCGTTTGACAAAATTGAACCTCCGATAGTGATTAAAGGAGAAGTGAAAGTGAAAGTTGCTCAGTCATGTCCAACTCTTTGCAACCCCAGGGACTCCATGCAGTTCTCCAGGTCAGAATCCTGGAGCAGGTGTACAAACACAAGGCTGGTTCAACATTTGAATATTCATCAGGGTAATTTGCCATTATCAATACAGTTTAGAAAACATGATCATCTTAATCAATTTAGAAAATCGTTTGACAAAATTGAACCTCCAATAGTGATTAAAGGAGAAGTGAAAGTGAAAGTTGCTCAGTCATGTCCAACTCTTTGCAACCCCAGGGACTCCATGCAGTTCTCCAGGTCAGAATCCTGGAGCAGGTGGCCTACCCCTTCTCCAGGGGATCTTCCTGACCCAGGAATCGAACCAGGGTCTCCTGCATTGCAGGTGGATTGTTCACCAACTGAGCTATCAGACTAAAGGGAAAACAACAACCTCTCTCAAAGCAGGAATTAAAAGGAGCTCACTAACCTTGCTAAGCACACGGGCTGCGTGCTAAGGCACTTCAGTCGAGTCCGACTCTCTGCGACCCACGGACTGTGGCGCACCAGACTCCTTTGTTCATGGGATTCTCCAGGCACGAATGCTGGGTGGGTCACCATGCCTTCCTCCAGGAATCTTCCCAACCCAGGGATGGAACCTGCGTCTCTTAACGCTGCCTGCACTGGCAGGCGGGTTCTTTACCACTGATGCCCCCTGGGAAGCCCAAACTTGCTAACAGGCATCTGCAGAACACCCACAGCCAGCATCTTATTTAGGAGGAGAGAGGGAGAGCCTTCCCCTAAGGCGAGGAGCCAAGCACAGGTGCCTTCCCCACCACTCCTGTTCTGGAAGGCCAAGCTGCGGCAGACGCAGGAAAAGGAGCGAAAGGCACACAGGCTGGAAAGGAAAAGCGAGCCAAAGGGCCTCTCCGTGCACAGACAGCACTACTCTCCGAGCAGGGAATCCCCGCGTTCACTCAGAACCGAGATTAGCAAGATCACAGGAAACAAGGCCAAAAATTTTGAAACACAAGCGATGGAGACCCGGAAACTGAAACTAAGGATTCAGTATCAGTTACATGGCAGTTAAAACATGAAATAGATATACATTTAACAAACTACAGGCAAGATCTGTAGGCTGAAAATTGATGAAAGAAATAGAAAACTCTTGAGAGTCCCCTGAACAGCAAGGAAGGAGATCAAACCAGTCAATAAAGGGGATCAGCCCTGAATATTCATTGGAAGGACTGGAGCTGAAGCTGAAGCTCCAATACTTTGGCCATCCGATGCGAAGAGCTGACTCACTGGAAAAGACCCCGATGCTGGGAAAGACTGAGGGCAGGAGGAGAAAGGGACAACAGAGGATGGCTAGATGGCATCACCGACTCCATGGACGTGAGTCTGAGTGAACTCAGAGGAGACTGGCACGTTGCAGTCCACGGGGTCGCAAAGAGCTGGACACAACTGAGCTACTGAACAACGGCAGCCGACTGCAAATGCCACCAAAGCCCTTCAGGTGCTGGAGAGGAAAAGCAAGCTGGCCCGTGCATGGACGGACCGCTGCTCACCGTGAAAGGGGAGGAGCCGCTCGCTCTTCCAGCAGCTCGGACGCCTTAGTGCCAGGCGCGGGGCAGGGCCGGGCGCAGCCGGCTCCTGGCATGCTGGCTTTCCCCATTATGGTTCCTGTAAAAGGGAAAGCTGGAGGAGAGGAGACAGGACCCGTGCCGAGGGCGGGGTGGGGCAGAGCTCTGCTCTCAAGGCAAGTAAGGTATAGACCTCAGGAAGTCTGACTTCAAAATGCTGCAGAAAGCTTGATGTCTTTTCTCATGTGGAGGCGGGGTCTGAGGCAAGCGGCGCAGACCCTGTGACTGTTCTGACCAAGAGAATATGACCCAGGCCTCAGTAAACGAGCAGCCTCCACGCCTTATCTCTAGAGCCGTACTTTCCGGAAGTCCTGAGAGGAGAAAGGAGCCTGCTGTCCCTGCGGCCACCATGCTGGGCTGGCTGGGTGTGGTGCCCGGGGGGCAGCCCCAGGGTGCCCGGCCTGATGGCCTTCTGGCCAAGGCACCCACACTCGAGGGAACCCCTCTCCGCTCTCCTGACCCTCAGCCATCAGCCCAAGGTGCCACCCCTCTGGACCCCATTCCCAGCCTGTAAAACCACGAGGTATGGTACAACGGTGCTGCCTGCCAGCTCCAGGGTCATTCTGCGGCAACGGGTCACCCGGACAGTCTCCCCCGTGTGAGAGCAGGGAAGGGGGTGGGGGGGGAAGTAGGGAGGGAAAGGGGACGACAGCGTGTGAAGAGCATCCCCATTCCCAGCCTGTAAAACCACGAGGTATGGTACAACGGTGCTGCCTGCCAGCTCCAGGGTCATTCTGCGGCAACGGGTCACCCGGACAGTCTCCCCCGTGTGAGAGCAGGGAAGGGGGTGGGGGGGAAGTAGGGAGGGAAAGGGGACGACAGGGTGTGAAGAGCAGTCGGGAAAGAACTGGCAAGGGCCGCGGCTTCTTGGCGAGCCCACGTCCTCATTCTTCGCAGGCTTAGTTCTGGGGTTTCCTTTCCAGTTACTGACTCTGAAGTTCCATAAAATTTCCCAGTCACATGTGGTTATATTCTCTAAAGTAAGACCACACCGATTGAGCACTTCAAGAAAATGGCGTTTTGCATAAACTGAATGAGCAGTACTTCCTGCTGTGCCTTACTTTCCCCTGTGTCACGTAACAGCCACGCCGAGAGGCCCTCTCACCATCTCGCCAGTGCCTCCCTAACTTCCCGGCCCGGGGCCGATACCAGGCGGCCCGGCCCGGCTGACCCAGTTACGAAGGCACGCTCCCTTCTCCTCACGTCAGAGCTCACAGTGCTCCTCAGGTCTCTTCCGCTCTCAGACCCTTGAGCATCTCTTTCTCCTAATTACTGTCATCAGAAGTGACTCACAAATTTGTGGACAATGGGATTAAAAATTCCCTCAAGTGAGAAAAAGACCTACAGCCCATAAATCCTTCCTGACAGAGCTTCAAATAAGGAAGCTGCAGTGGCAGAAAGGTCTTAATTACGGAGGAGGGTCCCTCGCCCCAGCCTCCCGGGAAGGGTGGGGCTCCGCCTCTGAGAAGCCGCGGCTCTGCGGGACGGCGGAGGCCCACGGGCCCACAGCCTGTGCGCAGAGGACCCTCCTGGGAGGCTGCGGCCTCCTGCTGCCGTCTCTCCCCAGAGAACCAGCACCTGAAGCGCCATTCTTTCCCAGCCTCGAACTGCAGGCTGTGGAGAGGCCTGGTGAAGTGACAGGGGTTGTGCCTTTCTGTGATTTTCACTGCTCCAAAAAAAAAAAAAAAAATCCATTTTCACCAGATAATTCCCCCTAGACCCCAGTGAGGACACTCGACCTGGATTCCCTGGACACGGTCTCAGTTTCACAGTCAAGGATGAAGAGCCCTGTGGGGAAGCCCCAGCGCTCTGGGGCCCTGAACAGCCGGGTCATGAGAATGGAGAGCCCACCAGTGGCCTCAGACACAGAGGTCCTCTTCCTTCGGGAAACGTCTGCGAGTTGCTGATCACACAAAGGCCCTTCCCGGTGCCGAGGATGGATTTCTTGGGGTGGCCAGTGGAGGGTGGAGTGGGGCACAGTGGCCCAGTCAGGGTGCTGCTGCTGGGGTCCACCTGGGCTGGGAGACGCTGGCAGCCTCTCACTGTAGCCAACCACTCTCTGTGGCCGCTCAAAACCATGCAAGTGTTGAAATTACATTTGAAAACTATACGTGTGCATTATATACACTGCTGAAGAGTGTGTGCCAAGTCACACCCAGCTCTTTGTGAGCCCATGGACTGCAGCCCACCAGGCTCCTCTGTCTACGGAATTTTCCAGGCAAGAACACTGGAGTGGGTTGCCACTCCCTCCTCCAGGGTATCTTCCCGACCCAGGGATCAGCTCCTGCATTGGCAGGTGGATTTTTTTTTTAACCACTAAGTCACATGAGTATTTAAAAATAATAACCCACATGAGTAAATCAATGCATTAGAAAGGACTACAGGGTTTGACAGCTTCAGATGATTTACTTTTTGAAATGTTCTGGATAAGATAGTGTACAACTAATTGTTATGAATTTTTCAGAATTTTAATCCTTAAATAAAAAGGAAAATATCAATATTGCTTACTGCATGCTTCTTATGCTTTCTGATTTTTTTCAACCCGGTTTATTTGAAAATTTTAAGAATTTGTTCAACCACAACTTTTGGGAAAGGTGATTTCTGAAGTTACTACATGCATAAAGTCCACTTTATTATTCTTTATATTTAAACATGGGTTGCTGCTGTTCAGCTGCCAAGTCATATCCAGCTCTTTGCAACCCCACACGCTGCAGCAAGCCAGGCTTCCCTGTCCCTCACCATCTCCCCGAGTTTGCCCAAGTGCAAGTCCATTGACTCAGTGACGCCATTCAACCACCTTATCCTCTGTTGCCCTCGTCTTCTGACTCAGTCTTTCTCGGCATCACGGTCTTTTCAATGAGTCGGCTCTTTGCATCAGGTGGCCAGAGTACTGGAGCTTTAGCTTTAGCACCGGTCCTTCCAAAGGGTATTCAGGGTTGATTTCCTTTAAGATTGACTGGCTTGATCTGGCTTTCTGAGGGACTCTCAAGTCTTCTCCACCACCACAGTTTGAAAGCATCAGTTCTTCAGGGCTCTGCCTTCTCTATCGTCCACCTCTCACATCTGTACGTGACCCCTGGAAAGACCAGAGCCGTGATGGGACGGACCTCTGTCGGCAGGGATGTCTCTGCTTTTCAACACACTGTCTGGGTTGGCCGTAGCTTTCCATATCAGATGGTGACTTGAACAAAATCCAAGACGCTGAGGTCCCACCTCTGTTTCACTCTGTGAAAGCGATGGGATCAGAATACCACTTTGACAAAAGAATTCTTCTGAGGGGCTGAAGCTGGTGCTGCGCATCAGTGCTCATCAGCCTGCGGTGGAAGTGAACTTGATTTAATGATCTGGACTGGGTTCATCACCGTGCCATCTAACATGCCGTCCATTTATCTTCTAACAGTATTATTTGTAACGGAACTTTCCTATTTTAATTTTAAACTGAAGTCTACCAGCTGTCCAAGAGTTTCTGTAAGAGTTTGTGAACAAAGTGTTATTATTACCATTGTTGTTAATGTTTTTAGTGAACGGGTCTCACTTTGAAGGTCTGTTGAAGGAAAAGCTACTGGAACCAAAAATGGCCATTAACCGACACTCTTTAGCACCTGATTGGACTCCACAGAGAACTCCCCAGACCATCTACACTAATGTGTACAAGTGACATGCAGCTTTATAATTCTAAAGGAATCAGTGTTTGAACGCTAAAGAAAAAAATTATTAAGATGGGCAGAGGTATCTGTGTAGATATATACAAATGCCCATTATTTTAAAATACTTCCTTGAGAAATATTTGATCAGATTCCAAATCCAGTCACATTATCACAAAAGCTTTGACATTACATGTTTGTAATGTCAAAATGACAGGAAAGACTGTTAACCTAGGGAAATACTGCCCCCTTAAAGCACAGCTCAAACAGGGCAAAATGTCTCCATTCTGGTTAGCAGCAAGACAGGAGCTTCTCTTACTGGGGAGAAAGCGGTGCACAGTCTTCAGGCACTCAGAACCGCCTGCCTGTGCGAATGCTTTCCTGATAATGGTCTCCTTCAAATCCCTGAAGCGGGTGTCATTAGACGTCTTGATGGCATCTGAATGGCACCATCTCAAGAATAAGACCACATATTGAATAAGCTGTGTTCACCCACTGAGGTCAAGTTTCTCACTCAAAATTTTGAGATTTTGATTGGAAAGTTTTACACAAATTCAGCACGTAAAAGTTCTCCTAGCATTCTCCAAAGTTGGTCAAGGTGGCTCTGAAAATACACCCAGTTAGGAATCCATGGACTGAAACGTATTTGGAACACTTCAGTTCGTCGCAGTTGTTATTACTGACTTTCACATTATCCCATCTTTGAGGAGTGGGAGCCTCTTCAAGGTGGCTCACGGGTCTTCCTGACAAGCTCTCACTGGGGTTTGATAAGCCTCTTCACTTTTTGGAATTACATCTTATATTACATTATATTATATACCACCCGCTCCTGAACTGGACTCTCCCATTTAGCCAAGAAAGCCTGTTTATTTGGGGGTTACTGGGAAACTCAGTGCTACTAGGTTGCTTCTCATTTCCAGGCCTTTTTACAAGAAATTCTTTCTTCCCCTGAGGATACAATCATCATACTTTTAATTCCAATTTAGGGTTTCAACTTTGCCCAAACCCTCAGTTCCCAGTGACAGCCACATAGCACTTGCTTGCTTCATCTCAGAGCACTCACACAGCTGTGCCTTAAAAGCACCAACCCAGCACACCCACCCCCACGGCCGCTGAAAGCTGAGGATGTTTTCCTCCAGGTTTTGACTTTGGCTCTGTGCTAGGGACGGGCAGTCAGATCACCACGTCTCAAAGTTACTTGAAATGATTACTTTCCATTTGGCTCAGTTCACCACCTCAACATACCGCTATGCTCATTTGTCTCATATTGCCTTCAGTTTTTCAGACTTTCTGTTATAAATGTTTTAAAATAACTTAGATGAGGGCTAATAACGAATAGATGAGGGCTTTCCAGGTGACACAGTGGTAAAGAATCCACCTGCCAGTGCAGGTGATGTGGGTTTGATCCTTGGGTCGGGAGGATCCTCTGGAGTAGGACACGGCACCCTACTCCAGTATTCTTGTCTGGGAAATCCCATGGACAGAGAAGCCTGGTGGGTTACAGTCCGTGGGGTTGCAAAAGAGTTGGACACCACAGAGCACGCACGTATGCATGAATAGATGAGATATATTTACACGGCTTCAGAGTCAAGGAGAAGCCTAATTTCTGTCTCTGCCTCCTCCTGTAGGCGTAGTTCCAGCCCCCCGCGGTCCTGGGGTTCACCAGCATGTCCTCGCAGGAGCCCAGTCACCCCTCCCGACAGGCGGCCACTCGGGCTTCCTGGACCCCTTCCTTCTCTGCAGTCCCCATGCGCCCCGGCCGATTGCTATAAAAGGAGCTGCCTTTCCCTCACAACCGCTGCCTGTCCACGCCTGTCTGTCTCCTGGCCCACAGAGCCCCTGGACCATCTGAAAATCAGAAATCTATCCAGCTGGGCTTGGCTCCCAGGGGCCAAGTAAACGCTCGGCTTCTCCCGTCTCCTGCATGATGGGACGGGCACAGCCTCTGCTGGGCCCCTTCTCTGCAAGCCCCCGAGTCCTCACCAGCCCTGATGGCGAGGCACCCAGGGCTGGCCTCCAGGCTCCAGCGGCATTCAGCCCAAGCAGGATTCCATGGCGCTGGATCTGCCCTGATTCGGAAGCGTGTCATCGACAAGCCTGGTCCCAGCTCTCCCTGGATCTGTGCTCAGCTCACCTCCCAGCTCTTTTACGGTGGCAGCCGGCACGCCCTGTCCCGCCTCCTGTCGCGTGGCTGGTTGTGTGTCTGGAGAAGCAGCGCCTGGCTTCTATGTCTCAGCCTGATTTCAGCCGTCAATCCAACACCACAGTTTATTTCTGATTCGGGGACAGAACATCTGAATGGCTCTCTCAGCTGTGACACCTGCAGCTTGCCGGGCATGTCGTCTCCACCCATTCTGAGTCCCCGAGAGAAGTGCTGAGCAAGGAAAGCCCCGACGGGCGGCGGGCTCTGCAGCTGAGGTCACCTTCACATGGTGTTCCTTCAAGCGAACGACACTCTCAGGCAAAGCTGAGTCCTTGGGGACCAGCTGATGACCTTATCACCCACTCCACGGTTCTCCATCTCAGCCACGAGGGTGCTGACTCAGAGAACTGATAAGTAAATGAAGCAATGAGCGGAAATCAAGCCGCAGAACGAATATCGCATTTAGACCCATCAACTCGGCACCCCTCCCCCAGGAGGCAGTGGGGTTGTTAGAAGGTGGCCTGCTCTGAGTGACCCAAGGTGACTCCTGGGGACAGGTTTCCACCTTTTCTTCCAGGAATGTCTACTGCTGTTCCCAGCCCACAGAATCTGAGCCTTTGCCGGGCCAGCACTTCTCCTGAGCCAGTCTCTGCAGCTGGAAAGAGAGACACCAGTTGGGCTGATGTTTGCTATTTCATTCAAGTACTCAAACAACATCATGCAGATTATGCAAAGCTGATCCGCAGGACCCCCGAGTAAATTCTAGACCATCATTACAATCCATCTTCTCTGCAATCTGTGTAAACAGCGGAAATCGGTTTAAAATAACAGTTAATCAGAAGAAACGTGTGCTGGCCATGGAGCTACCTGATGTGTGGGAGATTCACAGCATGTCAAATAAAATTCATGGGGAGACACCGTGAAATGCCAGCAGGGAGATTCCCAAGGTCTCATGGGGCAGGCGGGTGTGAGCGTCTAGGGCTCCGTAGGGGAAAGTGACTGACGTCTGCCTCCTTCTCACTTCCATCAGCTGGCGGAATCCAACCTAAAGATGCTGACGGCCCAGGGACAATGCTGTCAAATCAGCTGAATTCAGCACAGAATGAGATGATGGTGCATCGCTCAACATTCCTGTATGCAACATGCTCGTGTGTATCCACTTGACGTACCACACCGACCGTATCTGTTTCAAACCAGGAACCCTCAGTGTCCCGCACGATGGCGGCTCGTCTCTCACCACCCTCAAGGCAAGCTCAGTTTTCCTGGCTGTGAGCAGCTTGGCATGTGAACACTCAGGGCCTCCCTCACCTAGAGAAACGCCTCTCCACCTCTGCTCACCTTCTCTTCACTGGGGATGGAGCTGCTGGCGGGACGGCTGGTCCCAGCAGCGGCCATGCCACGGAGGGACGCCCGATTCCTTACGTCTCCACCACAACCACGCACCCCGATTCTCCTTATCCTGAACGTGTACGATCTCAAGTATCGAGGACTGAAGAGTCCACCCAGAATTCACAGGCGTCTCCCTCTCCAGGTGAGCCTACACCACGACCTGCCTTTCAGAGAAGGGGAGAAGCAGCTCACGACGTGCAGCCACGGCTACAGCTCTGCTGAGTGGACAGATGTATTCCATCTGCGTGCTGGGCGGCGCCGTCAGTTCCGGGGCGTTGCAGGCTGCGGCCGAGCTCCTGAGCCGTGACAGCGCTCGTGGGTTTGATGCGCCTGTGCGCCCTCCCTGCATTTAACAGTCCTGACACTCTGTGAGGATAGCGGATCTTGCACAAAGAAGCTTGAAAATCCCTTTTTAAGTGTCCTGCATAAGAAAATACCTTAACACTGAAAAAGTTCCGTGTTTCCCTCTCCAAACTTGTTTTCCCCAGTTCTTTGTGCACCAGGCACTGAGAGGAAAGCCTTCGGGACCAGTCTGCAGGCTGCGGAGGCGCAAGGCCAGCAGGCACTGGGTTCTTCTTCTAAGACAAGGAGAAGACCACGGGAGAGGAGGCTGGGCATCATGCTGACCACAGACACTCACTGGCCCACTGGCGGGAATGAAGTGGAAACGGCAGGCGTTCGCCATAATCAGACCTCTGTTTACGCTTCATTGTTGACGTGTCGGGCACCTTGCTTGGGTTTGGGGTACAGAAGTAAATAAGATCAGTCTGATGCAGCCCGCTTCAAAACCTTCACAAGCTTGCAGGGAAGACCAGTCGGAACCTCCCAAATAGTGTGCTGGTCGCAATACTGGGGCTCCCCCGGTGACACTAGAGGTGAGGAACCCACTGCCAGTGCATGGGAGGCAAGAGACTTGGGTTCCAGCCCTGGGTCAGGAGGATCCCCTGGAGGAGGAGATCTCCAGCATGCTTGCCTAGAGAATCCCATGCACAGAGGAGACTGGTGGGCTCCCTGGGGTCACAAAGAGTTGGGCACGACCGAAGTGACTTAGCACGCAGGCACAGCCATTTAGGATGGGTCTGATTGTTCCCTGTGTCTTTCAGTGGCAGCTGAAGGGCAAGTCTTCTCTCCCACAGGGTCTGCACAGACACAGGTATTGGATTCCACCTGCCTCCAGCCCCTGAATCCCGACTTGGTGCCCAGGCTGCCCCGCTTGGTCCCCACTCAGCCCCAAGCCTGTTGGGTCCTTCACTGTGGTATCTCCCTTGGGCACCCAGCTTCAGCCTTGACCCTGACGTGAACTACAGGCCAGCTGACGCCTTCTCTGAAAGGGATTCATGGCCAACTGAACCAAATACCCTGTATCGCCTGAAGTCAGTGTTTTTTGAAACGCAGGCCACGAGTGCGTTAGCAGGAGACTGGAAACTCAGCTTAGTGATCGCAGCCCACATTTGTTAAAGAAGGAAAGGATGAGACAGATGGAACAGAGCAGGAAATATTAGAACCATCATACAATGTCAGGGTGATGATTGTCCTCTGACCCTTTTGTTTCAGGTGTGTGTCTGTCTGTCCTGAGTTTCCATGTAAAACAGACTTATTGTGCCTGCTTTTCATTCCAGTAAAAAATGTCCACAAGCTATTGCAAACCCACTTGAGCACTGAAAATCTGGAAGCGATTTTGCCTATGTTTCTATGCAGAATGAGAGGGGAAAGCATAAATTTGAGCACGTCCCAGAATTTTCAACCTGTGTGACCTCTGGAAAGCTGGTTACCTCTCTGAACTTCCGTCTTTTTCTCTGTAAAACAGGAACCGTGGTGCCTCTCTCACACGACGGCCGGGGGATGGCCGCAGAAGGCAATGGACGTGCGTGGACGGCACACAGGACAGTGGACACTGGCGCACAGAGCCTCCCCCTGAAGAAGTCGATTCCTACGCTTTCCTGAAAGGCCGCAGAGACCAAGCCAGGCCCGTACCTGAAGGAACACCCCACACCACTCCGTTCAGTTCCTACTGGGTGTTCCAGGTGATGCTGGGAGAATCTGAGCGTTAGCCTGTGTGTGGGTGCAGCCTGAGGGCTAGAAAGCCATCAGGACTGAGAAACAAATCTTTTCGTGCAATGTCATTTACGCTACACTGAGAATTTCCCAAGAGGATCCAGGAACGGAGCTTGCAGAGTGCTCATTTATAATCCTTACTTTAGAAAACCCCGTGAAGCCCAAGTGAACATTTAGGGGCTTTTACTAATGCTTTAGAAACCTGGATAACCAAATGTTTTTTCCCATTTCTCTCTAAATATGGAATAGTTCTCTTTCATTAGAAGGTAATGTTCTGAAACCAGAATAAATCATTACAGCACAAAAATACCTGTTACAAGAAGAAAAATGATAAAGAAATAAAACCAGAAAAAAATTAAAATCTTGGCATGCTCAAGAATGATGATTTATAGTATAATTTGTCTTTGAGCCCTTTATAGGAAAATCAGCATTTGCATCTTAATGGACCCATTTAAGGAAGGAATTCTTGCCTGGAGAATTTCATGGACAGAGGAGCCTGGCAGGCTACAGTCCATGGGGTCGCAAAAGAGTTGGACATGACTGATTTAAGGAAGGGATAAAGTTTGCTAACCTCACTGGCTTGGGGCTTTCCAGATGGCTCAATGGTAAAGAATCTGCCTGCCAATGCAGGAGACACAGGAGATGTGGGTTCCATCCCTGGGTTAGGAAGATGCCCTGGAGGAGGAAATGGCAACCCACCCCAGAACTCCTGCCTGGAGACTCCCGTGGACAGAGGAGCCTGGTGCAGGCTTATAGTTCCTGGGGGCACGAAGACCTGGGCATGAGTGAGTGGCGAAGCACACCTCGAATGTCTGCTTGGTCTGCCCGGCTCTTTACGACTGGAACACCTGGGAATCATCTAACACAAACTTTCTCACCTCCCAGCTTCTCATGTGCCCCACTGGCCCCGATTTTGCCCATCAGTCCCATTTAATAGATGTTGTTAGCAGGGCCTCATGACCTTCTCTTTCCTGCAGAAGGAAGTTTTAAATGTGAGAGATTAACCCACACATGGGCTTTCTTGCTGGCTCAGGGGTGAAGAACCTGCCTGCAAAGCAGGAAACACAGGAGATGTGGGTTCGATCCCTGGGTCAGGAAGATCCCCTGGAGGAGGAAATGGCAGCCCACCCCAGAACCCCTGCCTGGAGAATCCCATGGACAGAGGAGCCTGGCGGGCTACAGTCCATGGGGTCGCAGAGTCGGACACGGAGGCCACTGAGCACACACACAAGCAACGTTCACACGGAGCAGCAAGACTCTTGAAACAGCTCTAACCACGTGATTCGGGAACCAAGCTGTCAAACTTCCACTGCAGTCACCCAAACGAAATGGGAGACAACTCCAGCTCACTCCAGAAGTTCCTTCCGAACCCTTCCAGAAATCAATGTGCTTTTGGTTTCAAGAGTCTAAGTTCTGCATAACTAAACACCCTGTGCAATTATGAGCATTTTTCCTGCTGCCAATGTCTACTTCAGCAACTTTCTAATCATCCAGCGAGGGAGGAAAAGCACTGCAGTCATTTGAAGCAATCAGTGGTTCAAAGTCGATGCTGACGCAGTGTTTGGCTCCACAGTCAGTTTCTGTTAAAAACCGTTCAGCTAACGGTGAGAGACAGGTGAAGCAGTCATGTGACCGCAGAGGCTCAGGGGAGCCTCGGAGTGGCTGGGGTCCCGCATGTGTCAGGACGCGGACCGTAACAGATGCTTTCACTGCATCTCAACAGTGAACGGGACTGAGGAGAGACCTGGGGCGTGACAGGTGGACGGCGGTTCTCACCACTTCCGGGTCAGTTCACTGCGCTCAGAGGTATGACCCCCTTATCTTCCTTCAGGAGCCCCCTTGAGGGAAGCCCCTCTGAGACCGAGGCCGCGTGCTCGGGGACGCGCATCTCCAGGCACCCGCGTTCCCACCCCGTGCCCTCGCCGGGCTGACGCGGCATCGCGCACATGTCCTCTTTGCAGGTGACCGTCTGACACGCACACGCCCCCCTGGCGGCAGTGGATGCCCCTTGAGCTCTCCCGGTATTCTGACAGCTTTTCAAGAGGAGCCTTATTAAAGTCAAGATAAATCACACCGCGTGTTCCCGATGGCTCCAGTTTCCCACGTGGCTAACGGGAGAGGCGGCGGCTTGGCTCTCCCTTTTGCTCCTGCTCCTCCACGGTCTCCTGACCGGCTCCAGAATCGTGAGTACGCACATTCCAATAATTTCCCAAATAGGCTGATGAAGAATTAATCTTATGCATAAGTCACCCCTCCCTACCCCCGTAACCGCGAACAGCCCTGGGACACACAGCGGGCGGCCGGAGCAGAGCCGCTGAGCTCCAGGGGAGGCCGAGGGGTCTGGGGAGCTGTGGGCCTGCGCTGTCTGGTGACTCCAGTCTGGGTGGTTACGAAGGACCAGGAGGCGGTCTGCCAGCAGCGGCTGTGAGACAGGCTGTCTCACCAGCTTATACCTGGAAACTGGACATCCTTTGGGCGACTCCTCAGCAGGAGTCGCCGGACAAGTGGGACAGACGGCTAGCTGCCCTCTGCTTGCCCTCCCCTCTTCCTTCCTTAATAACGGACGGAAATGTGCCCAGCTGAGGGACCCTGCCCAGGCTGCTTGGCACGGAGACAGTCCATGTTGTGAGCACGAGTCTGTGGCAGATGGGACTTCTAAGAAAGTTCCTCAGAGGTGGGCATACTTGATTATTTGGCCACCAGGCAGGCCCTGTGCCTTCCTCCTAGAATGTGGATGTGATAGCTGCATCACAGTAGTTAGTCTGCAACCATGAGGCAAGCCCTACAGATAGCAAAGGGAAAGAGGAGGACTTGGATCTCTGGTGACCGTAAAGCTGCCTCTCTGACTCCACAGAACCCACTGCCCGCTCTTTTGGTGTCAGAAGGGTGAAAACACATCCCTACCTCGTTTACATTGCTGTTCCTTGGGGTCTGTTTCTAGCAGCCGATTCCACTCTGAACCAGTTCAGCAGCTACGCTTCCTTCCCTGATGCTCTCCCAGTGAAGCCCCTTTGCAGGGGTGCCTTCACAGTGCCGGTACGCTCCTGGGAGCGCCGAGCGGGACTGCCTTCCTGAGAACGAGGCCGGACTCTGTTCTTAGTCTCGATTTTGTTTCACAAATGCCATTCTTCACTTCTGGTGGAGGCTGACGCCCCCGGCTTGACAACGAGACAGGTGTCCCCTCCACTCACGCCCTGGCCTGCGGCATGACCTCCTGTAGCACAGAGTAGGCCCACACACCAGCTCCTCAACATGCGCTCTTGATTTTACTAATAGCAAAGAAACTGACCCCAAGCTTCTTTCTGTACCACTACCACGATGGAGACATTCAGATCCCACCATAGACACCGGATGTTGTCAGGGTGGACGGAGGAAGACAGACAGAAACGTGGGCGTGTGGGTCACAGCTCAGTATTTAGTGGCATTTCCACCTGCGTTGCTTTCTTTTCTCTTCACAACTGCCCTTAAAGCAGTCAGGGCAGGTGGAAATGTCAGAACTTTACAAATGCAAAAAAAAAAAAAAAAAAGCAGGGGCAGAGAAGAGCTCAGCTGTCTCTCGAAGGCAGATAAGCAGGATCAGCGAGTAATGAGAGTCAGGCTTTCTGGACTCTGGGCCAGGGCCGACTCTGGGGTTGTGCAGGCGGAAAGGTGTGTGCGTGCCCTTGTGAGTGTTCCCCGTGTGAGTGAGCCACGTGCTGAGGGTCCACATATCTCCCCTGGCTGTGGGTCCATCCTGACCTGCCAGCTGTGGAGCCCAAGGGGCCAGTCGTGGGGCTCGGAAACGACTCTCAGACACAAGGGGAAAGGTCAGAGGCTGAAATGGCCCGAGAAGCTCTGCTGGTGACCGAGGGTCCAGGGCAGGGCAGGGCAGGGCCTGGGAGCAGAGCATGGCGCGGTGCCCGGGGTCAGCTGCCCGGGCATCACCCCTGCACGGAGCACACGGGTCTGGGTGTGCCAATCGCAGCTGGGAAGCATGTCAGGAGCCCAGAGGATGTGTGTTTCCTGAGTCCACACTGAGGTTGGTGGGATCACAGCCTGCGTCGAGGACTCACAGAGCGTCAGAAACACCCTCAAGTGAGCAGAGACGTGGACTGTGATCACCCTGGGGGCCCCGAGACCTGCTGGGGTTCCTAGCTCCAGGCTCCCCTGCCAGCCACCCAGTAGCCGGGCAAAGGAACAGTAACCCAGCGATGCAGGCTGACACGCAGATGGGAAAACTGCACACGACATCTGCTCACAAACAGCTAAGAAGAGAGAGACTCTGAACCTCTGCACGCAGAGCTACCGGAAGTCAGGTTCTCACCTGCTCGAGGAGGCAGACTCCCCCCAGCCTCACCCAAGCCGAGGCATCCAGAGATGGCTCCGGGCGCAGTCAGCGCCCGCCTCCAGCCGCGTCCGGATCCACGAGGCCCTTGTGCTGGAGGCAGCCACGCCGCCAGCAGTCAGGCTGACGAGTCCCCTGCGGGGCCCCACTGACCTCAGAGGAGCCAAGGGCGCCCAGAAAACAGCGCTGCTGACTCAGAGGACCCAGCGTTAGCGCTGCTCCACCTGCGTTAGCCCAGCGACCTCAGACCCGCTCAGCCGAGCAAAACGCACCCTGTTTCACCCCAGAAACTGCCAGTGAGCTGAGGAGAGGAGGGGGCTGGGCTGGTCCCATAGGACAGGACGCCCCAGAGAGAGCTCGTGTGGCAGGCTGGACGGGGTGGAGGGCATCGCAGAGGGGCTGTGTGTGAAGCCGCGCCGCACACGCCCGCGGCTCCTCTCAGCCCACGCCGGCGATCGGGGGGCTCGTCAGCTCATAGCCGGACCAGTGCTCCCGTCTGCAGCGCTGCCCCACCCTCGGGCCCCTCCGGTCCCTCCCCTCCCCGCCCACCTGCCGACAGGTCTCCCTTCCTCCCACGGCGCTCTGATCATGTCGCTCACAGCCCTAAAGCTTCCCCCGGGACGGCGGGACAGACGCGAGCCACAGCGCCCCACAGCCCTTCTCGGTCGGGGGAGACTGTGCCCGCGTGAACGTGCGCGCTGGCCACAGGAGGAAGCCGTCACGGAAAGCAGTGCTGGGGGACCGTCAGCAGCAGCGTTTGTCACCCTAAGTGTTTCCGAATTTATTGTTATTTTATTAAACGGACTCATTAAAGCAAGCGTTAAGAGAGCAGGTTTTCAGCTATTTTCATTTTCCAATGAGTGATCAAGAGGCGCAGGCAGACACACAAGCCCTTCCTGTTGTCCTGCATGTTAAGTCTCTGCTCGGCACTGTGAAAGAGGGCTGACGGCGCTTAATTCGCGAGGAGGATTTATGGGCTCAGGGATGGCAGCAGACAGCCGATCAATACGGGATGATGATGACAGCGTGTAATATCAGGGAACATTAGGTCTCAGGCATGATTTGGGGAGAGACGTGGGCAGTTAGGAACCTCATCATTTGAAAAGGCCAAGGCCTGGTAGCAATAAAAACGCCTAAGCGAATAAACTCACACCTGTGAGTCAGGACAGGGGAAGACTGCTCAACGAAAAAGGGGTTTCGATTTGGTGGGAAAATTGCTTCCCGGGCCAGGCTCTGGGCTGCTCCAGTGCACCACTGTGTCTAGAGAGGGTCTATCTGTTACTGCGAGGAGCATTGAAAGTGAAATGCAGACGTGGAGAGTGTCTTTGAGGGTCCAGCCCTGCCTGGGGCCAAGACCTGGACCCTCCAGAAGACAGTGGAATTAACTGGAAATGACAAGGTTGGGGCTTAGCACATAAATGTAAGACCTGCTGGCTCTATGGCCCTCTGCCTGGTCAGTGTTGGGGGGTGGGCGTGGGGAGGGGTTTTTATGGATCTAGTGAATTCCTTGCTTATTGAAAAAGGAAACCCAGAGTGGGGTGGAGAGCAGCGAGGCGCAAACCCCACTATCACGCCGAGGCGCCGGGCCGTGGCGAGTACCAGCGAGCCCGGCTCTGGACACAGGCCGCCCGCTCCCGCGTCCGGGGGTGCCCGCCACCAACCCCAAGCTGTTGTCTACATGTAAAGGGATATTTTTTGTTCAGCCTGCACGTGGCAGTTTAAATGGAACCAGAACGTTGTTCCTCATTCCCGTGTTCACTGGGTAATGAGAAGACGCTGTCAGCTCATGTGGCAGATTGCAGATTTGTCTCCCAGAAAAGGATGCTGCACACGCCACCAAATGATAAATAAAAACTATATTCATTAACATTTTAATAAAAGAGGAAATGAGCATGATAAAGACAGATGGGCCACGCATTCTGCCGCCCATCTGCGAGGCAGCCCGTTCCATCCACGCCCCTGAGCGGCTCTGGCTGGAGACTGTCTCTTATACACATCTCGTTAAGAGAGCAGGTTTTCAGCTATTTTCATTTTCCAATGAGTGATCAAGAGGCGCAGGCAGACACACAAGCCCTTCCTGTTGTCCTGCATGTTAAGTCTCTGCTCGGCACTGTGAAAGAGGGCTGACGGCGCTTAATTCGCGAGGAGGATTTATGGGCTCAGGGATGGCAGCAGACAGCCGATCAATACGGGATGATGATGACAGCGTGTAATATCAGGGAACATTAGGTCTCAGGCATGATTTGGGGAGAGACGTGGGCAGTTAGGAACCTCATCATTTGAAAAGGCCAAGGCCTGGTAGCAATAAAAACGCCTAAGCGAATAAACTCACACCTGTGAGTCAGGACAGGGGAAGACTGCTCAACGAAAAAGGGGTTTCGATTTGGTGGGAAAATTGCTTCCCGGGCCAGGCTCTGGGCTGCTCCAGTGCACCACTGTGTCTAGAGAGGGTCTATCTGTTACTGCGAGGAGCATTGAAAGTGAAATGCAGACGTGGAGAGTGTCTTTGAGGGTCCAGCCCTGCCTGGGGCCAAGACCTGGACCCTCCAGAAGACAGTGGAATTAACTGGAAATGACAAGGTTGGGGCTTAGCACATAAATGTAAGACCTGCTGGCTCTATGGCCCTCTGCCTGGTCAGTGTTGGGGGGTGGGCGTGGGGAGGGGTTTTTATGGATCTAGTGAATTCCTTGCTTATTGAAAAAGGAAACCCAGAGTGGGGTGGAGAGCAGCGAGGCGCAAACCCCACTACTAACAACTGTGTTACGTCGCTGAAAACAAAACACCGAATAATCACCCTCTTTGAAAAACGTTCACAGCTTCACACAGGACTCCACAGCCACCTCCACTGCAAAATATACCATAATTCCTCTTAGAAAAAGTCAATTCCACAGGAATTTTCAGGATAAGTGGACCAGTTAAAGGATGTGTAGAGACACATTCCATCCTTAGGAACCAGAAAGAAGCAGACAGAATAATATATCCAATCCCGTTCTGTGGTTTTGCTGTAGTTATGAATAGAAGGAGAGATTAAATTAAATATGTGATTCATCCCCTTCTGATTGCTCCCTCGAGGACTGAATAAATATTTCAAAAATTGAGTGAGTTGATCAACTCACTTGCTCCAACAGAACCTGGCACATCTTGCTCCCCAGTGGAGAAGACCGTGCCACCTCGGGCGGGCTCACCTCCTTGCAGGGTGTACTCAGCCACCGCCCTGCTGAAGACGCCCAGGCAGCTCCATTGTAGGCAGCCACCTGTATCTCGTACTGGGTCCAGACGATGAGCTCGGTCACCAGGC
The DNA here is from genome assembly GCA_006408675.1 of Madoqua kirkii. Classification (NCBI taxonomy): domain Eukaryota; kingdom Metazoa; phylum Chordata; class Mammalia; order Artiodactyla; family Bovidae; genus Madoqua; species Madoqua kirkii. The sequence goes on from SJYC01034806.1 coordinate 19,372, forward strand.
AGTAGCTGACCTCGGGGCTGCTGATGTTCCTCTGCTGGTACTCCCCGGGCAGGCCAGCCAGGCGGTACCTGCGGCAGACCAGGAGAGAGGACTTGAGCCGGAGACGGGGCTTCCCTGCGGTTCCTCCCCGCAGTTAGAGGAGGTCAGGGGTAGACAGACAAGAACAAAGCCCAGAGGTCTGCCCCAGATGACACTACTTCCTCTTCCATCGCTAAGACGGTCTGATCTAATCTCACAGTGACTACAAGCTCTGGGCTAACAGATCTGACACTTCAACCATGTTAGGGTTCAGGAGAAATGATCCCTTTTTAAGTCATCCAGGGAGTACAGTAACTCAGGACCCCAATCTTCAGGCGAGATTTCTAGTGGGTTGTGGCTATGAATCAGTCCTAGAGACCCCTTCCTCCAGAGACTCTGAAGCGAGGAGGAAAGGAAGTGGGCAGTGTGGTGCCCCTTGGTGTCCGGGGGCTGACCCCTGCTGGGCCAGTGCATGAGGCTGAGAGTCAGAAAGACTGGCTTTCAAAGGCGCTCACTCTCCTGAAATACAGGCCCACTGCTAAGAGTGGCTTTTAGGGCACCTGTGAGAGGGCAATGAGCAGGCTCTTTTGTGGACAAAAGGCAGAGATTTAAAGTTGCATTTATTTAAAACAATGACCTACATGATTCTGAACAGAGAAAATATAGTAGCTGGGAAACTGTAACCTGCACAGTGAGGCGACTGTTGTAACATTATTTTGAGTGACGGGTGTCTTCCAGGACCACGCGTGCAGAAGAGAATCGTTCCTCTGGGTAAACCAAGGGGCGAGAGCTGGGGGAACGACTTCCTCGGCCATCGCACAGCTTCCGAGAGCGTGGAGTTTCTAGCCGAGAGCTGGCTCCTTCCTCAAGGAGACACGACTCTGACGCTCCGTGGGGACGGCAGAAGGGCAGGAGGGCACAGACCTGGGTGGAGTGGGAACACAGCCACTCTCCATGGCGGGCTGGGGTCTTCAGGCGCCTCCAGAACGCTGAGCAACCCTGCAGAGGCCTGGTCAGTCACCGTGCCGTCCCCAGGCCACAGGGCCTGGACGCAGGGAAGGGCCTGAGCCAGACTCACTCGAACCAGCGTGTCAGCTAGGCCACCGCCCTCAGAAAAAAGGAGGAACTCCGAAATCCAAGCCTGGAGAGGGAAACCGCTCTCCACGGAGAGTGATGACTAAAAATGCACTTGGGATGTACGGACGTGGTGATAAAACGTTCTTCGTGAAAATCAGGGCTGTCTGAGAATCGTCTTTGAGCGCTTCTTGCTACAGGCCACTTGTGTGTGGTGAGCCCTGGCGGAGAGGAGGCAGAAAGGATCGCGAGCAGGCAGGCCACGAAGAGCACAAAGGCCCCGGGCTCTCCTGCCTCTCGCCTGAGAGGAGCCGCAGGACACGGCCCTGGGGGAGGCGCTGGCGCGCATGGCACTCCGTGACGGGCAAACGTGAAAGAGGCCTTCCACCCGCCTGTGCTTCTCTCCCACCCCCACGGTCCCGCTGCACCTCACTGGACTCCCCGCCGGGGGTGGGCGCCGCTCACGGCGGGCGGAACCCAGTCTGTCACAGGACGGCCTGTCTTCTGGGCAGGGAAGGCTTGCCGTGGCGTCATCCGGCTCCAGCCACCTCCCCATCTACGGAGCAGGGGCTTTGAGAATACATGGCCCTGGGACAATCAGACAGGCGTTTTGAAGAAAGGCAAACGCTGGCTCCCACCCACACCAGGCCCCGGAGCAGCCGGGCAAGCAACTGGCCCGGGACCACGGGCACCCAGCAGGGTGCAGGCGGGCGTGGCTGCTGGAGGCGCCCGCTTCACTGTCCGGTACGTGCTCCAGGGGGAGCAAAGCAAGCCGCCCAGAAGACCAGGCTGAGAAGGAGACTCATGAGCCGGAGGCCTGAGGCCAGCTCTCCACCGCTCTGAGCCTCGGCTTCCTCCTCCCTAAGGTGACGTGGTGAGAACGGCATCCGCGGGGTCGGTTCAGAACAAGATGAAACGATGGGCGCAAAGGAGCCGTGGCAGCCTAAACACCGCGCCCAGAACATTTCTCTGTTGGGAACGCTGCTTGTGAAGCAAAAGTGCTAACAGAGAACCCTGAGTCCTGAGCCCTGAAACCGAGCCTGCTCACCCCTCCTCCCAGACCTATCTGCAGTAGGCGGGCAGAATCCGCCTCTTAGATTCCTGGCTCTCCCTTCCGGCAGGGAGCGTGGCCCACTCTGACCAGCGGCTTCAAGGCGCTCTGCTAATATTCACGGAATGTCTAGGAAGGTCATAATTAATAACAAGCACAGGGCATCATCTGCTGAAGGGCCGGATACGTTGCCCAGGAGACCGCCTCAGAGAACAAGAAGATTCTTTACATGGAAATAAACAGGAGAATGTTTTTAAAGGACATAACCCCTATGTTCCTCTCAAAGAAACACCCTGCCCATTATTATCAATATTTTATTACTGTGCACACACTCTAACTCCTTCTTACGGCTGGAGCCGTGGCGGTGATTTATTTCCATTTTGTTCTTCCGTGGACCGTGCTGCTGGTCTGACATGGAGCCCTGTGCACCGGAGGGTACATGCTTGCAAACAGGGCTCATCTGCAGACTGGAGGATTATTCAGAAACGTTTCCCAGCAAACTCATTTTGGCATGGGTCTTTAATTTTTGAAACCTTGGGATACTCACAGCCTGTGGGGCACACCCGCGTCTTGGGGCTCTCTGGATTGAAGCCCCTGCAAATGCAGACGCCCTCTTTTCCAGCGCTTGCCTCCACTGACACCATCACAGAGGACCCTTTTAAGAGTCGTAGTCCCACAGAACAGGGACGCGTGCAGTGCCCAAAGGGGCCTGGCGACATCAGAGCGCTTGCATTAGGAAACTCCGCACCCCGAGCCTGGCTCTGTGGCCTGACTTTTAAAGTCCTTTTGGCAGATGGAGCCCCAGGAAACTTTTCTTCCTTGTGGTCAAGAAAAGACAGAGGCGGATGGCATGACAAGCTTGGGAGGGGGAGGCCGGTCCAGAGGGGAGACCAATTATCTTCATTAGTTGATGAGCACGGAACCAGGGGACAGCTGGGCGAGCAGCGAGGAAAACCTGGGCCTCGAGCAGCAGGGAGGGCTGGGCTGCTTTCCCGAGGGAGAGACCAGGCTCTAGGAGCACCCACCGGCCCGCGGGTCCACCCACGGGCCCCGGTCGGCAGTCTCTTCTGTGATCCAGGGGAGGCTGGGGGCTCAGGGACCGAGGGGGCCCTGTGTGCGGGTTCAGCCCCGTGGCCCTCGTGCAGCCGGGGGTCGGCCACGTTTGACCCTCCTCAGGCAGATAAGGATCTGGCTTGTGTTCAGAGGATAATTCATGTGCTTGGGGACAACTGGAGAACAGCAGTGAACTGGTTGTGACAGGCACCCATTATGTGCATATTATGTGTATTAAATGATGAGCGGGTGATTACATAAATACACGCTGGGGATGAGCTAACTTCTCTGCGCAGACAGTGGAGTTAAGGCAGCAACTCTCTCACGATGTTTTACGTTTCGCTGAGACGTCACGTCACTCCATGTTAGACCTTTGGTAGCCTGGTGCCTCCTGGTCATGGGTCTAGCACGGGCATGGGTGTCTGCCCGGTGGACACCCGCCAGCCCTGCCCGCAGAGGCTGGCGACAGGTGTGCCCGTTAGGAGGGAGCTAACAGTCACCTTTTCAACACTGGTTTGCTTTTTTCCTTTCACTTGCATTGACAAACTACTAAAATGATCGCTTTCACTGCCATTTTAAACTTGGCAGTAATTTTTGGCAAAGCAGGCTGCTCTGCCAACCCAGCCAGGGCTGGCGCGGTTCACACGAGGTGCTCAGAAGCCAAACCCCTCCCAGAGGGGCAGAGAGAGTGAGCTGGCCACTCCTGGGCCGTGTCTGGTCCAGCTGGGAAGGTGTGGACACACTCGTTTCATCCCCAACACGGGAAAACGGTGAGAATGCATGTCAAAAAGCCAGACTTTCACCTTTTTTTTTCTGGAAACTCTGGCAGCCCAACATACTAGCATGGTAAAAACTGGCTTGTAATGAAGTCAATTGTATTTTTATTAATTAAAAATCACTACACTTTAGAACGCATACCTCTGGTAAAAACCTAGAGTGAGAGATTTATAAGGAATAAGCACGCCTTGCTTCCAGCCTGGAACACTCCCCTCCATTCTGCTAAACTGCGCCCCCTGAGGGTGGGCTCCTGTGTGTACGCATCACGGCTGGATCTGCAGAGCCTGTCCCCGAGAGGCTGCCCACAGGCTCTCGTTCTCGCTGTTGGCCGCAGCCTCCACCACCCCCGGCGTCCAGACCGCTGGTGTGGGTCCGGATTACCGCTGGGCTCCTGCAGACATCTGAGAGTGCGGCCTCAGCAGGACGGACCCTGGACTGTCCACAAGGGCGTGCGCGGCCGGGTGCGGTTACTTGCCTGAGGACGTACCCGCGGAGCGCCCCATTGTGCTCTGACTCCGGGGGCGGCTGCCACTGCACCATGATGGACTGGTTGGTGCGCCCGCTGGCCACTATGTTTTTCGGGGGAGCACTGGGTGGCTCCTCTGGGAGCATCAGTCTGAAAAGAGAGGGCGGGAGGGGAGGAGAGATGAGCCCCAGGAGCACAGGGCCCTCACGCCTATTCTCAGTCTCGCTGAATCTTGAGCCGAACTGTGTACTCGAATCGAGTGACAACAAAGCAAAACACACAGCTGGTCCGACAGGAAGGTCAAATCGATATGACGGGTCCCAGAAGACACAGGGGCGAGCTTATTCTGCCTGAGCGGCCCACGGGACCCCCGCCCTTTAAGGACCCGGCGAGCCGGCTCGTGGGCCCGAGTCCAGGGCTGCTTCCAAACCGCTTTCTTTGGCTCCTTCAGTATTTCACACACCGAGCCCCCACGATTAGAAAGCGGTCGTTCAGAGCTCTCAACACTTCCACTGTACACGCCCGCCGAGTGCTCCGGCTGGCTGGGGAGGCTGCGCTGAAATGCAGTGAAGCCCTTTCCCCAGGTCACATCTGAACGGGCTTGAGAGCGGCTGCCGGCCGGGGTGGGGAGGACTCAGCATCAGGACCATCACCAGGGAACGGGGACTTGCTCTGCCTCCCTCGAACCTGCTGGGTGCTTATGAGTCCCAGCCCGCGGGTGGCGGCTGCCCAAAGAGCCCAGAGACACGGCCGGCTCTTTCATGTCACGGATACAGGGGGCTCTGCGGTCGGGAATGACTCCTGTCTGCGCAGTTAGAGTGCCCCAGGGACCTAAGAAACTTCCCTCCGCAGTGGAGGAGCCCCGGCCCACCCCATGAACCCCTACGCTTCCTCTCGGTTACGGGCTGCCCACTCGTGTCTGTTTCCCGCAAAGGTCAGTCACTAAGGGTGGAGGTCGATGACCTCCAATGACCTCGACGATGGCCTCCCTCCGCCCCACGAGATGCTCGGCTGCCCTCGCCGCGCCCAGGCTGGCGCGGCAGCTCACCTGCTCGTCTCCACGCTGTACTGGCCTTTGCCCACCTGGTTCACGGCACACACTCGGAACTGGTAGGTGCGAGCCGGGGTCAGGCCGCGCACCGTGACGCCGGTCATCTCGGGGCCGACGTCTGACAGGTGCACTTTCCAGGGAGAGTCTGAAAGGAGGAGCAGAGCAAGCTTGGACCTCTGCAGGCGCCAAGGGAACGCAAAGTGCATCCGCCTAAACCGTCTCCCTCGCTCACCAAGGCAGATGGAGGGGCTGGCCCCACCGAGCAGACGCACGCCGAGGCGCCGGGCCGTGGCGAGTACCAGCGAGCCCGGCTCTGGACACAGGCCGCCCGCTCCCGCGTCCGGGGGTGCCTGCCACCAACCCCAAGCTGTTGTCTACATGTAAAGGGATATTTTTTGTTCAGCCTGCACGTGGCAGTTTAAATGGAACCAGAACGTTGTTCCTCATTCCCGTGTTCACTGGGTAATGAGAAGACGCTGTCAGCTCATGTGGCAGATTGCAGATTTGTCTCCCAGAAAAGGATGCTGCACACGCCACCAAATGATAAATAAAAACTATATTCATTAACATTTTAATAAAAGAGGAAATGAGCATGATAAAGACAGATGGGCCACGCATTCTGCCGCCCATCTGCGAGGCAGCCCGTTCCATCCACGCCCCTGAGCGGCTCTGGCTGGAGAGATGTGGAATGAATGAAACTCACAGCGAGTTCAGGAGATCTCCCCCCGCGCCTTCCGGGCAGGTGGGGAAGGGTGACCCTGCCAGCCACGGAGCTCTCCCATGCAAGGCCTCGGGAGGCTCTGCCTGGCCCCCACCCCTCCCTGGGACATTCTCTGCAGAGTTGAGACAGGCTTTGTGGCCAGATCACCTCGCAGAGCCTTAGGATGAACAAGCGCCCTCTGTCAGGTCCACTAGAGAGTACTCTGAGGCTGAACTGTGTCTTCACGTTATCAGTGAAGTGAGACGGCGGATGGGCAGCTCTCACGGGCATCAGATTGTCCTTCTTGTTCCTTGGAAATGGCGCTGCCCTCGCTCGCCCACGTCTGAGAGTGTCGCACCGGGCGACCTGTGACCCTGATGTCAGACAGGCTCAACTCGACTGCATACAGGTTCACACAGCCCAACAACATCACAGCCACTTCCGTGAAGACGAGAGGCCTGGCTACGGAGACCTACAAGCCTGCACTCGGGGCCTCTCTGGGTGAAGAAGTGGCCGTAAGCTGCTCTGAAATGAAATGGGGCCCTGGGAGGCAACTCCCACTGACCCGCACGCAGCACCGTCCACGCTGAGTCTGGGCTCCTCGGTGGGAGCAGCAGGGTCTGCAGCACGGCGCCAGTTGGGCCGTGAAGGCTGAGGCTTTTTAATTATTTCGAATAAAGCTGCTCCCAAAATGGCTTTCTGGGATGGCAGCCCTCGCCACCAGCTGGGCACTGCCGGCTTGTGCTGCTCGGCGATAGAGGTGACCCACCGCCGCCAAGGCCCTGCTCTCATGTTTCCTTTAAAAGAGCACCGTCTGTGTCTCCAATTAACTGGAGAAAAACGCGCCCCAGTGTCTCCTTTTACTTTGGGAGCCTGAGACTCCTCTAGGGCATCAACCAGCTCGTGGCGGCCTGGTTTTCTGGGCAGGTTCCCTTTCGGAAAAGAGTCCTCTGTCACACAGAGGGGGACAGACGCTCCTCTAGTGTCTGTAACTGGACGCGGTTGGTGGGGTCTGGGCGCGTCGAGTCAGGCTTCAGAGGAGATACAGGTTCCGTCCTGAAGACGGCCGATGCCCGGCTACCTTCGGATACCCCAAAGCTGACTCGGCTCTCCGCTGACATAGCTTCAGTGTTGTTCCCGCTTCTTACAGGAAAGTGCTCGTTATGCCTGCTCGGTTGTTCAGCCGTGTCTGGCTCTTTGTGACTCCGTGGCCTGCAGCCTGCCAGGCTGCTGGGTCCGTGGGACTTCCCAAGCAGGAACACTGGAGTGGGCTGCCGTTTCCTCCTCCAGGGGATCTTCCCGACCCGGGACTGAGCCCACAGCTCCTGCATTGGCAGGGAGACTCTGTACTACTGCGCCACCTGGGAAGCAGTACTGTCAGGGGCGGGGGTTGCAAATCAAAAGCCCCTTGAGTCCACTTCACACCCATTAGGACACCTGCTGTCAGAGAGCCGGCAGTAACGTTCTGGCGAGGACGGGGAGAGGTCGGAACACGTGCCCGCCGCTGGCGGGAGTGTAGAACGGTGCAGCCGCTATGGGAAACGGGGCGGCGGTTCCTCAGAAAGTTGAAATCAGGGTTAGCGTGTGATCCAGCAATCTATGTCTACACATGGGCCCCAAAGAACTGAAAGCAAGGTCTCAAACAGCGGTGTGTACGCCTATGCTCCTAACAGCATCGTTCACAGCAGCTAAAAGGTGGTACAAACGAAGCGTCCATCAACAGATGAAGGTATGAACAGAATGCGGTCCACCCACGTGACGGAATGTTAGTCAGCCCCGAAGAGGGAGGAAACTCTGAACTATGCTCCCACACGGATGAACCTTGAGGACATGATACTTAGTGAAATAAAGCAGACACAAAAGGACAAAACAAAGTGCAACTCCGCTTAGAGGAGACACCCGAGCAGCCAGATTCCCAGCCAGAATGCGGAAGGCTGGGCGGGGGGCCGTTCACTGGCACAGGGCTCCGGGTCTGCAGGGCGGAAAGAGTGCGGATCGCCTGAATGACACCGTGAGCGGCTAGGACGGGGCGTTCATGCTGTGTGCATCTCACCACAGTGAAAAGTTTCACCTGGTTTACACACAGCACGACGTGGGGGTGGGGGGTACCACCGGGGCAGGGCGCTGACGCCTCTGGCCCAGGCCTGGCCCCGCTGGGGACTCTGCTGGTCGTTCCCATCTTCACCCAGACCCTCGGACCGTCCCCACCTGCCTGTGCCCTGGGGGCCCGTCGGGCAGGGGGGCGCTCTTCCCTCCTCACTGGGGACACTACTTTCTTCACGCCGAGGCCCCTTCTCTTCTCTGGGGGCGGCTCTGCACAGCCCCTGCCCCGGGCTCTGCGGTCCGGGCCCGGTGACCACGGACGAGCCTGGCCCCGCTGCCGCCGGCCCCCTAATCGCAGGCCGAGAGTGCGCCTGCTCCCGCGGGGCCCTGAGTGACGCGAGGCAAGAAAGCGTCTCCCCATCCCTCTCTTCCTGCAGACGGCAGGGTCTGGGAGCAAACAGCTCAACTGCTCAGCCAGGTACTGCGGTGATTTCACAAAGGGGCAGCGTCAGAAAGACTGTGGTCCAGCCCGAGGACTGAAGGGTGAACCACGCAGGGCAGGGGCCGAGAAGCGCTCAGATGCCGCCTCCCAGCCCTTCCGGACTCCCTGGCTCGGGGCCTTCTGTTCTGTTCACACAGGCTGTAAACAGCTCCCAAAGTGTAGCCCAGGCCGCAGGAGCTGCTGCCCAGTCTGATCTGACAACAGGGCCTATTAATCTGCTCTGGACCCTGGGGGCCTGCTCAGTCCTCCTGCTGCGTCTATAGGATTCTTTATTTATTCTTTTTCCCTCTCCTGCTCGAAGTAAAAGATCTGGCAGGAAGAGAGATTAAACTGAAAACTAATACAAATGAACCCGATCCATCTCATGGGTACTTTGATTTGTATCAAAAAAAAAAAAAAAGTGGTTGTGGGGAGGATTTGCTCATTCACAAGCTTCGGAATTGCTAGCTTGCTGAGAAGTGTTAAAATTTAAGTAGCAACTCTGTTCCTGACAATCAATAACGCAAAATCCCTTTAGAAGATTCTTCCCCAGGTCCTCACAGAGAAGTACCACGAGATGCCTCTCTCAGGGCTGGAATGCAGAAGAACCTTTCAATGGGGGAAACCACCCCATTAAAGTCTCAATAGCTTTTTTCCTCCCCCTTGGGGATGCCCCTTGCTCCTCTGATCTAGAAGACGAAGGAATTCCAATCTTCCCCAGCCGGGCTACTAAACAAACCTCTGCTCCAGAGATGGGCACCGCTGAGCTTTTTTCCCGCTTCCAGTGCCCGGAAACCAGAAGGCGGTAATCATCCCCCCACTCTGTCTGTTGGTTAAAAAGCTGGTGGTTTTCAATCTTCCCAAATGGACTGGAAGCTTTTTTTCGATTAAAAAAAAGAGAGAGCATCACCATTTTCTCAATTAAAGGTACTTGAGGAAGGAAACTACTTTCCAAAGAAAATTTCCTTAATTGCCAAAAGAACTGTTATTACTGTTAATACTTGATGTTTGTGCTGCCGTCTTCCTTCTGGAGGCTCTTTCACATCCATGACCACACGAGAGCTCTAGGGGAGGCGGCACTCTCTCCCCGCTGAACAGGCAGAGAAATCAAGGCTCCAGAAGTCTAAGTAGCTTCTCCCCAGACATACGGGCTGTCGCCGCCTAGCCTCCTGGGGGACGGGGGTCCAACGTCACTGAGAGCAGAGCAGCAAGGCCTCCAGTGTCTCCTTGTGTGACGAGGCACGGGGTGCCCAGCAGCACCCAGGAAGCGCACACGCGCGTGCACACACACACATGCGCGTGCACACACCCCCCCACACGCGCGCGCGTGCACACACACACACACACACACACACACGCGCGAGCGCGCGCGCGCGCGTACCAAGACGGCACACAAAACCAGAGGCTGAGCGTGTCTGGGTGATAACAGAGATGCAGGAGCCAATTAGATGGCGCCAGGAGGAAGCCAGCAGCCACAGCCTGGAGACGCTGGGCAGGAAGGGCCCTGGCCTGTGCGCCAGGGAGAGCAGGGAACGGGGGTGAAAACTGGGAAAGCCGATTAAGAGATGAACGAGGCAAAACCACCAACACGACAGACGGACCTGGTTTGGGTCCCGATTCAAGCAAATCAATTGTGAAAAGGCTTTAAAACAAAAATAGGGACATTTAAATGTGGACTGAGTCTAAGATGATATTAAGGATTCTATTAATGTTGCTTGATGTCCCGTGATGACCCACTTAATGTTTGAGTATTTACTGCATCACGTATGGATGAACTGACAAAATCTCGGGGGCTTCTTTTAAAATACTCTAGCAAAAGAGTGGGGGGATTGATGAAACAAATACTGTAAACTATTGATGGTTTCTGAAACTGAACACAAGGATACTCTGAACCTTTGTACGTATATCGTATTTTTCCTAATGAAAAGTTTTTAGAAAGTGACTGTTTTATCACAGCTTTGCCAGCAGTGAGCTTACGACTGTCTTCAGCCACACACGTGGCAGGTGAAACGACGAGATCTCACTGCTGCTGGCCCTTGTATTTTTTGGTACAAATCAGAATGAACATGTTTTCATTCAAACAGCTTCCCCCAGGTTACAGAGAGAGTAAGTGGAAAATCAAGATGAGAATTTATTATTTTTCTAATTGAAATTCCACTGCTGATTTGGCAGCAGTTGTCTGCACTGTCTCTCCTGAAACAGAAGGATTATTGTCGGAATTACACTAAGAGTAGATACCCACCTAAGTGGGGCTTCCCTGGTGGCTCAGTGGTAAAGAACCTGCCTGCTAATGCAGGAGGTGCGGGTCGATCCCGGCATCAGGAAGAGCCCGCGGAGGAGGCAACGGCCAACCTACTTGTCTTCTTGCCTGGGAAACCCCCTGGACAGAGGAGCCTGGAGGGCGAGCGCACAGGGCCACGGAAGAGTCAGACACAGCTGGACGACCGGAGCACACACTCACACGCACCCACTTAAACAGCCGCCCAGGAGACAGACTCCATTCAGATGCGTCTGGGTCACTGTCAGAGGCTCAGCACCTAGATGAGGCCCGACTCACCCCAGGGCCCGCAGTCCTGCTTCTTCTGGGGAAGCACCTGCCGTGCCAGGCGCGGCAGGATGGCTCCATGGTGAGCCGCCACAGGCACCATCATCTGCATCCACACGTGGGAAACGGGGGCACGGATGACAGCCTGATCCTCCCACGCTGTGGAAGCTTCCAGATAAGTACACCTTTGTGGTTTTGACGTCTGGCAGTTGCTTGGTATTGCAGGAGGAAAGCCAAGGGCTCGGTCACAGAGAGGAGGCAGCAGGGGAGCTGGATCGCCAGCTTCGGGGGCCGGGGAGACTCTCCTCTCCCAGCCGGGGCTGGCCGTGTGGACGTGGGACGCAAGCACTCTGGGTTTCTTAGGCTGGCGGTGCACAGTCAGGACTGGGCCTCGGAGGAGGCAACCCGGGCACACTCACTTGCAGCTCCCCCGTCACAGGCTTGTCCGCGGCACCAGCAGCCGCACTGAGAGCGGGGCCTGGCCTGGGGTGGGGGAGTCAGTGAGAGGGCGCTGCACCCTGAGGTCCCTCCCCAGACCCCTCGCCCCAGCCTAACTGTGAGAGGACCTCAGACACTCCCCTTCCTGCCCAGATTGCCACCGTCGTCCATGTCAGGGTAAGTCTGAGAACCCGCCGGGCCAGGAGGAGCCCGTGGAGACGCCCAAGGCCCCCGAATGGGGTGTGGGCCCAGGTGAGGTTCTGGGACAGAAACGGGTGCGTGCAAAACGCTGAGGAGACTGAAGAAAACCTGGCCTTTAGGTAACAATTATACGGCAACATCGGCTCGCTGAATCTGACAGCGTCCCACACGAAGGCAAGTTAATGAGAGGGGAACCGAGCGTGGGGCTGGGGAACTCTTTCCCCACAACTGATCTGTAAACCTAAACGTTCTGAAATAAAATGTTTAGGAGGTGGGGAGCAGGGAAAGGCCAGCCAGTTAACGGGCGGTGTGGACCAGGGGCGTGTGGGCCTGCACACGCACCGGGTGTCCTGCAGGGAGAATGGCGGGGCTGCGGCGTGAGGCCACCAGGCACGCCCGGCACACACTAGCTGGAGGCGGAGAGCCAGGCCTGGAGGCCGAGGGACTCTCCTGGGGCTCTCCCTCTGCAGAGTGGGCCCTCCTGTCAGGGCGCACGGGAGCCTCTCCTGTTGGGGGCCTGCTGCTTTTGGGGTGCACTGAGAGCAGGGGCTGGGCCTCCACCAGCTGTGAGAGGGTCACCCGGTGCCCTCCCCAGGGGCACGTTGAGCTCTTGGCCCCCATCTGCACTGGCCCTGCCCAAGATCCCTGGGGGTGTCCTTTCACCTTTGAATGTTTTTATTTTTTACATGTAATTTTACTTGCCACTGCTGCTGCTGCTAAGTTGCTTCAGTCACGTCGGATTCTGTGCAACCCCATAGACAGCAGCCCACCAGGCTGCCCCGTCCCTGGGATTCTCCAGGAAAGAACTGGAGTGGGTTGCCATTTCCTTCTCCAGTGCATGAAAGTGAAAAGTCAAAGTGAAGTCGCTCAGTCGTGTCTGACTCCTAGCGACCCCACAGATTGCAGCCCACCGGGCTCCTCTGTCCATGGGCTTTTCCAGGCGAGAGCACTGGAGTGGGGGCCATCGCCCTCTCTGGTAATTTCACTTAGTTATCTTTGGCTGTGCTGGGTCTTTGCTACCGGGCGGCCTTTCTTTACTTGAAGCGAGTGGGGGCCATTCTCCAGGCGCTGTGTGGGCTTCCCGCTGCCGTGGCCTCTCCTGTCACAGAGCAGGGGGCTCTACGGCTCAGATTGCAGCCCCCGGGCTCCTCTGTCCATGGGCTTTTCCAGGCGAGAGCACTGGAGTGGGGGCCATCGCCCTCTCTGGTAATTTCACTTAGTTATCTTTGGCTGTGCTGGGTCTTTGCTACCGGGCGGCCTTTCTTTACTTGAAGCGAGTGGGGGCCATTCTCCAGGCGCTGTGTGGGCTTCCCGCTGCCGTGGCCTCTCCTGTCACAGAGCAGGGGGCTCTACGGCGCTCGGGCTTCAGGAGAAGCAGCACACCGGCTCACTGGCTGTGGTGCGCGGGCTCAGCGGTTGTGGGGTGCAGGCTCAGTGGCTGCGGCGTGCGGGCTCAGCGGTTGTGGGGTGCAGGCTCAGTGGTTACAGCTCAGAGGTTGCAGGGCACGGGCTCAGCGGTTGCGGCTCAGAGGTTGCGGCGCACGGGCTCAGTGGTTGTGGCGCGCGGGCTCAGTGGTTGTGGGGTGCAGGCTCAGTGGTTGCAGCTCAGAGGTTGCAGGGTGTGGGCTCAGTGGTTGCGGCTCAGAGGTTGTGGCGTGTGGGCTCAGAGGTTGTGGCGTGTGGGCTCAGCGGTGGTGGGGTGCGGGCTCAGCGGTTGCAGGGCACGGGACCACTTAGTCACTTGGCAGCACACGCGATCTTCCTGGACTAGGGATTGAACCGACGTCCCCTGAGCTGCAAGGTGGATTCTTAACCACTGGATCACCAGGGAAGCCCTGAATGTTTTTTTTCTTAACAAAATCTCCAAAATTACATACACTATAAAACCTGGACTGAGTCTGAGAACTGTACATCCATAGAGCAATACTAAAGAGAAGTTTTTTAAAAACAGACACACATGCATAAATCTATGTGTATGTGTTTCTCAAAAAGTGATATAAACTCATTTCCAACATTTGGAGGGAAAAAAAGCAGCAGAAAAAAATGAAACGAGACAAGCACAGGTCGGCACGACGGTCGTTTTCTAAACCACCCTCATGATTTTTCAAGTGCTTGCTGTAATTGTTTCCAAGTTTTTCAGAGACTCTGACCTATATTTCAGTCTCAGCTCAACGAGTTATTGAAACTGCTTTGGTGGGATGAATAACATTTGTTTCTCTATGCTAAAGGGCCCTCAGATTATTGTGATTGTGTCAACAGAGACAGTTTCAAAGCCCAGACAACGCAGGGTCTCGAGCCCCTCAGAGCGCAGCCGCTGGGACGGGGGCTGTGGGACTGATCCCGGCTCTGAACCACTCGTCTGCTCGGGCGAAAGTGAGAACTCAGAGGTGAGCGCCTCCGGGCCACGGAGCAGCCTCTCCTGGCTTCCTCACAGCTCATCCGGACATTTAAGGAGAAGCACAGATAATGGCTGGCTCCATGAAGGTTAAAGGAGATCCTTCTACAGGATTCTGGATAAAGAATGATTAAAAGAATGAGAGGAATATAATTTGTAGTGGCACTTTAGAATTTCAAGCTTGAGCTGGCAGAAAAAATAGTTTTAGAATAGGCCATACCCTTGAGAGAAGACCGCGAGGTCTTCCGTGATTCTATCGAGGCGTCAAACATACCTTGAGTGAGTCAACTGAAGCACAACTGTGAAAGGAAGCTGTGACTCAGACCTGCTCCTGGCACCCACGGGGGCTAAGACTGAGCTCTCCAAGGTCCCCGAGGAGGGACGGGCCAGACTCCCCCAGGAAGGCTGGGGTGAGAGGCTGAGGCTCGTCAGAGATGGTCACCGGGCCAGGAGGAGGAGCAGGAAGGGACAGCATGTTCTGTCTCAGACAGAACCCCAGAGAGCAAGGGTTACGATAGCTTCACAGCCTCCACTTCGGGAAGGCTTTCTCTGCTGTATCTGTTTTAGAGAAACAATAAAACTGTGCAGGGTTAGAGTTTTAAGTTTGTCTTAAAAGTGAAGAACAGAAAGAGCTGAGAACTTGGGAACTAAATGAAATTCCCTGCTAAGGAATATGGTCAGGGTGACGGCAAGAACAGGCTGTGAGACCATCAGCCGCTGACAACCCTAGGCCTAGGCTCCTGGGCTCTGGGGGAGACGCCAGACGCACCCCAGGTGGGTTCACAAGGGTGTGGCTGCTGAACGGGAGACGCTGCTTGCGTCAGGGAAGGAGACGCTGGCTACATCGGACTCTCACGGGCTATGACAGGGCATCCGTGTGACACGTGTTTCAAAGACGGTTGCAAACACTCTGAAGCATAAGAACAGAGTCTCTCTGCCACTTTGGCAAGAGGACAACACGCAGCCAGGCATCAGCTTTGAAGTTCATGACACCAAGGCGGAGGAGGAGGCCACACACGCTCTCGGGGTGGCAGCTGACAGACAGACAGGCACGCGTGTGGAAGGAGAGCAAGCTGGGCCGCGAGCAGTGTCTCCGGGAAGGCAGGCTTTCCCACCTCCTCGGGGACACGACTGTGCGGCTGGCCTGGCCTGAACCACGCCACAGGCCTGCCTCTGAGCTCTAAGCAACAAGCGCTTCTACAGGGGAAGAGTCCAGGGCTGGCGGCTGGTCAGAAGTGCTCCTGGGACCACTGTCCCGGCTGTTGGAAGCACAGATACATTTGGGGGCCACATTTGGGGCCTTTAAGGTGTCTTTGCCACCCCACGGACTGGAGCCTACCAGGCTTCCCCACCCTCGGGCTTTCCCAGGCAAGTATACTGGAGTGGGTAGCCATTCCCTGCTCCCAGGGATCTTCCTCACCCAGGGACTGAACCCCCATCTCCCGCACTGGCTACGGATTCTTTACCACTGAGCGCCGAGGGAAGTCCGAAGATTTTAGCTACCATTGGTAATGAGGGAGCCAGTGAGACGTTACAATGGGTCAGAAGAGCCTTCAAACAGCACGCACACGTGCTGACCATCAGGAAGGCTAAAATGAACCTACAAACAGAGGCGAAACCGGTCAGGAGCTTCAGAGCCACGACCAGCCACCACGGTCACGACTTACCACGAGGACACACGGTTTTCATGGACAAGAATTAGCTGCATCATTGTGAGCATTCTAGAGAAAGCTCTAGAGTTGGGAGGTCACTCCACAGTTACAGAAATAGCTCAGAAACCACGAGAAATACAGGCCCCTAAAGCATCAGGTGACCCTGAAGGCGGCTCGAGGGCCACGGAGACCTGCCCTTCGGTCCACTTCAGAATCCATCGCAGGTTTCTCTGGCACGCTCCCCCCGGGGCCTCCACCTCCGAGCCTTTGTGGTGTGATGCCCGATGCAGTCGTGGTGACGGTGCGGACCACTTCAGACCCTTCTCAGAGGCTCTCGGGGAAAGCGTCTGGGCAGCGGCCAGCTCAGGGGGGCCGGGGGCAGAGGATGCCCTCGGTCACCTTCTCGGCCTCTTGGCCCCTCCCGCACGCTGTCCTCACTTCAGAAGCTGTTTCCACACGCCTGGAGGTGACACGCTGCCCCCAGCCCTCGCCGCCCTGGCCTCCTGCCACGCCCGCCCACCAGGGCATCCGACCGTCTCCCATCTGGGCCCTCCCCCCACTGTCTCCCCACGGCACTTGGAATGAAGGCACCTCAACGGGAGAGCCCACCTGCCAGGGGTTGAGGTTGACTGTGTCAGCGTGCAGCCAGCACCCAGCAGAGCGCCTGGTGCGGAGCAGACACCCAAGCAGGGCTAAGTACTAGGCAGACGGATGGATGGAATGAGTGACTGTATGTAAAACCCGCTTCTTACTTGGGCAAGAAGTCTGACAAAGAGCCAGCCAGCCACGCACACTGTGGAGGGAACAGCGGGCATGCCTGTGGAGCTGCGCCCTATTTTATGTGATCCGGGCACCCCAGGGCACCTCCCTCACGGCCCAGGGTCAGTGACTATGGCCCGAGTACATCCTCCGGGAATCCACCAGGGAACCTGACCCCGTTCATCCGTGAGTGACTATTAAGGGCACAAAGACGATGGAGACCGAGTCCTGATTTCAAGGCGACGCCGCCCACGGGAGTCAGCCACGTCAGGATCCTGGTGGCAAGAGGCCGCTCCTGCGGGGTCCTCTCCGCCCCGCGCAGCAGAGCGGGCGCCCCTGCGGACACGGCCCTGGGCCCTCGGCACAGACCCCGGCAACCACCCAGGGAGGCCCCGGGCCACTCCTGCCGCTGCCCACCTCGGCGCCCATGCTGCCCTTTCATTTTCCCGAAGCCCTAGTTGTGGTTTCCATTTGAAACTCTGTAAAGCATCCGGAGCGTTTCGCTGGCTGGTTAAAGACGTTAAGAGCCGGGAAAAAATCTGATTATTGCCCGTGGCGACACCGCCGCATCGCTACTTACTGTTCTCGGACAGCTCCACAATGTAGTAAAGAACAGGGCTGTTCCCGTCGAAGGGTCGGACCCAGGAGAGTACCACGGCATGGCTGTGCGCAGGGTTCAGGCTGGCCACGAGGTTCTGGGGCGAATGGGGCAGCTCGCTTGGATACAAAGGAATAAAGAAAGGAAAATACCATCAGGAAGGCTAAAATGAACCTACAAACAGAGGCGAAACCGGTCAGGAGCTTCAGAGCCACGACCAGCCACCACGGTCACGACTTACCACGAGGACACACGGTTTTCATGGACAAGAATTAGCTGCATCATTGTGAGCATTCTAGAGAAAGCTCTAGAGTTGGGAGGTCACTCCACAGTTACAGAAATAGCTCAGAAACCACGAGAAATACAGGCCCCTAAAGCATCAGGTGACCCTGAAGGCGGCTCGAGGGCCACGGAGACCTGCCCTTCGGTCCACTTCAGAATCCATCGCAGGTTTCTCTGGCACGCTCCCCCCGGGGCCTCCACCTCCGAGCCTTTGTGGTGTGATGCCCGATGCAGTCGTGGTGACGGTGCGGACCACTTCAGACCCTTCTCAGAGGCTCTCGGGGAAAGCGTCTGGGCAGCGGCCAGCTCAGGGGGGCCGGGGGCAGAGGATGCCCTCGGTCACCTTCTCGGCCTCTTGGCCCCTCCCGCACGCTGTCCTCACTTCAGAAGCTGTTTCCACACGCCTGGAGGTGACACGCTGCCCCCAGCCCTCGCCGCCCTGGCCTCCTGCCACGCCCGCCCACCAGGGCATCCGACCGTCTCCCATCTGGGCCCTCCCCCTACTGTCTCCCCACGGCACTTGGAATGAAGGCACCTCAACGGGAGAGCCCACCTGCCAGGGGTTGAGGTTGACTGTGTCAGCGTGCAGCCAGCACCCAGCAGAGCGCCTGGTGCGGAGCAGACACCCAAGCAGGGCTAAGTACTAGGCAGACGGATGGATGGAATGAGTGACTGTATGTAAAACCCGCTTCTTACTTGGGCAAGAAGTCTGACAAAGAGCCAGCCAGCCACGCACACTGTGGAGGGAACAGCGGGCATGCCTGTGGAGCTGCGCCCTATTTTATGTGATCCGGGCACCCCAGGGCACCTCCCTCACGGCCCAGGGTCAGTGACTATGGCCCGAGTACATCCTCCGGGAATCCACCAGGGAACCTGACCCCGTTCATCCGTGAGTGACTATTAAGGGCACAAAGACGATGGAGACCGAGTCCTGATTTCAAGGCGACGCCGCCCACGGGAGTCAGCCACGTCAGGATCCTGGTGGCAAGAGGCCGCTCCTGCGGGGTCCTCTCCGCCCCGCGCAGCAGAGCGGGCGCCCCTGCGGACACGGCCCTGGGCCCTCGGCACAGACCCCGGCAACCACCCAGGGAGGCCCCGGGCCACTCCTGCCGCTGCCCACCTCGGCGCCCATGCTGCCCTTTCATTTTCCCGAAGCCCTAGTTGTGGTTTCCATTTGAAACTCTGTAAAGCATCCGGAGCGTTTCGCTGGCTGGTTAAAGACGTTAAGAGCCGGGAAAAAATCTGCTTATTGCCCGTGGCGACACCGCCGCATCGCTACTTACTGTTCTCGGACAGCTCCACGATGTAGTAAAGAACAGGGCTGTTCCCGTCGAAGGGTCGGACCCAGGAGAGTACCACGGCATGGCTGTGCGCAGGGTTCAGGCTGGCCACGAGGTTCTGGGGCGAATGGGGCAGCTCGCTTGGATACAAAGGAATAAAGAAAGGAAAAAAAAACAAACCACGTATCAGAATCCTGTGATACCCTCCTGGCTCTCACACTGCCGGGTCCTGGGGTGCAATGTTTGGAAAATGGAGAACAGCAAGCAGGCCCTGAACACAAATACTAACGACTCACTGCCCTCCCTCCTCAAAAAAAACCAAACCCATCACCATTCACAACATGTTTTATTTTCTAAATGTAATTTGATTTAATCCCTCTGTAGGGATTAAACAGTTAACGACTCTCACTTAAATCGAGTGGGGAGTGCCCATTTCATACAGTAGATGGTTTAATTGAGAAAACTTGGTCACTAATTTGCTTCTGCAGTGAGACGCTGTTAACGGGAACACAGCAGGCCTTGAGAGAGGAAAAGGCCAGGAAAACAGGGTGCGCCAGCTGTTTGGAGTCGCAAGCCGCGACGCCTGCATGTCTCCTTGGAGAGCGTGGCCGTCTCACGACTGGGCTTGGGCAGTTATACCGTCGCCCTGGTTCTGCTGGGCAATGGCGATTCAGGAGAGGCGTTGAAAGGCAACTGCGGCGAAAATGCTAACTGAAAACCCATGGAAACAGTACACAGCCCGTCAGCAAGGCTATAAAACGGAAACACAAAGCAGACAGACTCTGGAAAGAAGTTACGAGCAGAATGCGTCTTCACGGGGTTTACTGATGACGAAGCTTCAAAACCCAGGTGCGCGGTTTCTGCCACCGATGGGGCTGGGACCTTGCACCCCGGAGCTGCCAGGCCCGTGTTTAACCTTCACCCCTGGGGTCCCGGGGCAGGGCCCTGTGCTTTGGACCTTAGGACAAGCTTCTCCTCCTGCTGGACAGGGGAGGGGGCTGGAAAGGGGATGCTGGGTGTGACCTGTTCCACCTACCAGCTAGCTCTGGTCTCTCTTACACATCAATTACTGCTGACCCACACAGGCCAGCACAGAAAGCCATAATTATACTTGATATTTTTAATTTAAAAATGTGCTCATTACCCTTGGAGATTTATTAAGCTGTTACGTGCTTACAGCTGCCTAAGAAACACAGCTCTCTCTAACCCACCCAGGCGGCTTATAAACAAACTAATATTTCTCACGGAGACCATGACTTTAAATCAGTACCACAAAGGATGAACTTGGGCCTGAGATGTCGTCCTGCTTTCTCTTTAATTGTGAACTGAGTTTTAAGTCAGGAGAGGAGCCCCTCTGCTCTGCCCACACC
Organism: Madoqua kirkii; assembly: GCA_006408675.1. Taxonomy (NCBI): domain Eukaryota; kingdom Metazoa; phylum Chordata; class Mammalia; order Artiodactyla; family Bovidae; genus Madoqua; species Madoqua kirkii. The sequence continues at coordinate 39,606 of SJYC01034806.1, forward strand.
AGCACTCCTGGAGTCGTGAGGCTGGGACTGCCTGGAGCCCTGCGCTCTGCCGGGGGTCACGCTGCTCCCCTGCCCTCAGCAGCACCCGTTCCCCGCTCATCAGCCATCTCTGGCCCCCAGGCACTCTCTTGCAGCACGGCGCTGCCCGGGGGTACCAAGCCCGTAACTCGCCACCTGCCCCGCCTCCAGAGTTCAGTCTCCCCTCTGTGGGGACCCTCTGCGCCCCCTCGCCCTGACTCGAGCAAAACTCACCACGCCTACCTCGACTCCCTCTGTAATGATAGACTTTCCAGCTGGACAAAGGTCATGAAACCCACAGAGCAGGGCCACGGCGCGTGCTGGAGCCCTCGTCCTCGCCAGGCAGCCTCGTCCACCCTGAGTCCCTGATGCCTGGAGCTGAGCGGCACGCGGGGCATGTGGGGAGGGTGGGCGCACTGACCCCGCCGGGAGGGAAGAACAAAGCCCTCTCTAGCCCGACCTCCCAGGTGTGGACACAGCCAGAAGGCGGCCCTGGCCCTGGCCGCCCAGAGCGCCCAGCTGGGGAGCCGCGACGAGGACAGCGCCTGAGAGGCAGCGCCCTGCGGGGGAGGGGGGGCCGAGGACGGGAGCAGAGGGGGTGAAGATGGAGGGCCGGGCGGGCAGTGGCCGCTGGGGGCACAGGCAGGGCCAGGGGCGCCGTGGGGTTGCAGCGGGGGAACGTGGGGCTTGCACTGCGTCATGGAGGGAGGCAAGAGAGAGAGGCCCAGGTCCAGAGTTTCGGGCTGTTGGTGTGGCGCTAGCTTTCCGGGGCTGGAACTGGGACCCCGAGGGCAGTTTGTTAGAAAGGGTCCTGGCGACAAGCTGTTGGAGGATGCTCTGTGTAACCGTCGGGAGGGAGAAGAGACGTGCGACAAGGCTGGTCAGTGGTCAGAGGAGGCAGGCGGCCGGGGCTGACGCGGGTGGGGTCCAGGGAAGACACGGTAGCCAGAGGGGGGCGCACGGCGGGCCCGGGACCAGCCTCGCAGAGCGGCCCTCCTGTCCTCAAGGAGGGACGGACAGGACAGGGGGCGGCGGGCAGGGACAGGCTCCTGCACGAGAGGAGAGTCGGCCGTGGCCCGGAGCGTCTCTGCACACCCTGTCCCGGGGGTTGCGAGGGGTCCGAGCCTAACGTTCCCACAGCCGGGAAGACCCCGGGTCTGCGCGCAGAGCAGATGGTGCCTCTCAGCCTAACCAGGGTGCCCTTAGCAGCAACCCATCTGGCAGGTGAGCGGGCGGCTCTTCCGGGGCTGGAGGCCGGTGAGGCGGAGGGCTGCTCACTCCAGGCAGCCTCCTGTCCAGGCGTCCGCGCAGGAAGCCCTGGAGCCAGCTCGGACAAGGCCCTGGTCCGTCCATCCCACCTGGGGCGCGGGTCTGGGGTCCTGCCTCCCGGCCCCTGAACGGCCACCAAAGGGAAGGGCACAGGGCCTGAGGAAAGGGGGGCACACCGCACGGCAGCAGCCGAGCTGCGGTGGACGGGTGAGCGGAGAATTCGAGAGAGACCGGGAGACTTAGGCACTTAAGAGGCAAGTAGCCTTGAGACCTTTAGCGCCGGTACCGAATTCTAGAGCCAGCGGGGCTCAAGGACGTCGCTGTCTGGGACGCGGCTGGAGATAACGAGCCCTCGTCCACCGCCGCCCAAGTCCACGGTCAGCCCCGGAGGACGGCTGACGCCAAGTGCGGTTTTTACGTGCATCACAGGACTCCGAGTCGGAAGGAGATGTGGATTCTTTTTTTCTTCTGGTTCCAGCCTCTCGCCACTTGGAATTCCTCTCTAGCGTATCTCTGGTTTCAGCATCACCGGTTTCACAATGCAGAGAACTCTTTAATATACATTGGAAACGTACACTATTTCTTTAAATGATAAGTTTCGGTTATCTGGAAAAGTAAGCTTGGTGAAATACTAACCCATCCATGGCCGACAAATGAGGCTTTCCGATGTTCTGAATCCATTTCGGAGGATGTTACCTGAGAGCAGGAGAGGCTGTCTCAGCACGTCTCTGCCAGTGTGAAGGGAGACACAGGATCAGCAGGGTGACTCACCGACCCTGGTGTGCAGACGGCGAGACCGACGAAAGGCATCCGAGCTCGCGGGGCGAAGCCCGCGCTGTCACCCGCGGTTTGGAGAGAACCCGCCATCGGGGGAGCTAGGCTGCGGTAACGGCAGAGGTTACCAGCAGCCCGGCAAGGCCTGTGCGGGCAGGCGAGGCAGCGAGGTGTGTGCGGGAAAACCAGCCGGGGAGGAGACCCGAGAGGAAGCGGTGGTGAAGGGGCGCCCGCCGGGGCTGCCCGTGGGGAGAGGGGCCGGTGAGCATTCTTCTATAGCAAAGCCCTGCCCCTTGAGCGGACAAACAGCGCCTCGGTCAAGCCCGTCTTCTCTGAGTTCACTCCGAGGATGAAGGCAGCGGGGGCGGGACAGCTCTTGGGAAACGGCACTAAATTGCACGCTCCGCATTACGGCTGTGTCAGAAGCGGTTCTAGTGAGGGAAACCTTCCCCACTGCCTCGGGGCCGCGGCTCCAGCTGCTCCCTAAATGAGGCTTTCCTCTGTACTCTGGCTCAGAGGAATTAGTCTCTGGTCTCGGAAGAAAAGATGCGGTGCTAATTGGGTTTTTAAATAATTAACAGTCAACCCACAGAGTCTTGGTGTCTGGTCCCTCTGGGATGCTCAAGAAGCAAGAAGCTTCGGGGTCTGCAGGCACCCCAGATCCAGTTTCTTCCTGCAAGGCCCAGCAAACTGGCAGGACAGACAAACCGACACGGCCAATGGCCAGCATGACCAAGACTGCGTGCTGTTAACTGGTTAGATGCGCCACGAGACTCTCTGGAGTTGCAGAGACCTCTCCTCTCTGGGAGGGGGTGAGGAGACCCCTCTGAGGGTGGGGGTGAGGAGACCCCTTGGTGCCTCCTTGGTGGCACCAAGTACACAAACCTGTCTCGATCTGCTAAGTGGAGCGGGGCTTCCTCAGACACTGACGGGCCACCTGTTCCAGGCACCAAGGCCACCGCAGCAGAGAGACATACCTGGTGCTTCCGAGGGTCACAGACTTCAGGCAGAAATAAAGTAGGGTGAAAGAGAGACACCTCTTGGGCCCCAGTATGTAGGGGGGTGCTGCTGATGGAAAGAGGAATATTTTTTTATGAGATGGCGAGGAATAGTAAGAGCTGGGACTGACTGTACCCCCCTGAGCGGGGCTCCTGGCCAGTCCATTCAAACTTCACCACCATCCTTCAAGGTAAACAACAATGCACCCTGTTCATAGGTGAGAAAACTGAGGCTGCAGCGTGGGAGCTGGGGAGGGGCCCCCAGGCCATGCTCGGGGGCGGCCGGTGGCCCTGCTGGGATGGTGGCTTCTCCCCCCACCAGGGTCCCCTAGCCCTCGCCCCCAGGCTGACACAGAGCAGACGCTCCAGGCGCCAGCTATGGAGCATGCCCACAGGAGAGCCGGCGGCTGGCCTGCTCCTGAGAAGCCCACTTGTGACGCTCCTAATTTCTATATTTAACAAAGTGGCTTTTAACTCGAGTGGGGAGGCTGGGAAGCACGCTTTCAGGCTCTTCTGAAGGACACTATTTAGCCCTGAGCAGCTCTCAGTCACTCCCGCAACAGGAGATTGTGGCTGTTGTCATCCGAGTGAATCCGAGAGATGTTAACACGCTGGATTTGCAAGTTCTCTGAGAAGCTCGAACGCCCCGCAATCCTGAGTTATGACTATTATCATCACTATTGTCATAGCCGACGTCTTAGAGTTAGGACCTTATTGGATCTAAAGATAGCGCGCTGTAACCTACAACCCTCCCCATCCATTCCGATTTGGAAGAACTGAGAGCTTATTACACCGACCGCTGTCTCTCAAATCAGCTCCGCAGCCCATCGCACCTAAATTGGTTTGAATCGCGAATCTGTAGTATTTCTGTATTTGGAGATGAGGTGTTTTCCCATTACAGAAAGCCCATTATTTTATAGATACAGCAACATTTGCTGGAAAAAAATGCGTTTTACTTAGAGGAAATCAAACAAGCAAATAGTAGGGAAGATATGTAAATCAGCAGAACATAAACCCCGCGGAAGAGAGAGAACGCCCCGCTCTGGTAGCGGGCCGCTTGGCTTGTGCTGACAGAGTCTTTATGAAACGCTAACATTTATTCATTTGGTACCAATGGTGGATGATCTAAGAGTTCTCAAAGGTAGTTTAACTGTGAATAGCACGGTGTGTCACGTGGATTTACGGGTCGTGGATGCCAGAATCATCAACAATTTTTAGGAAGGTCTTCTGGCGAGCTGTGGATGGGGGAAGGAAGACAGGGGACCAGGGCTGAGCAGGGTGGGCACCTCAAGTGGTGGGGGGCCCAGGCGCGCACACACCTGAAGGGGGGCCAGAGGCCTGAGCAGCGGGCTGGGGGGACTACTGGGGGCCTGCGACACATGTCCATTTAACCCACCAACGCGTGTTTACTGAGCGCCCCAGGCATGCCAAACACGGCCAGGCCTCAAATCACAGAGCTGTGTCAGCCTCCACTCCAGGGGAGAGAGAAGGGGGAGACAGGGGGAGACGGTTAACCGGCATCACTGACTCAATGGATGTGGATCTGAGCAAACTCTGGGAGAGAGTGGAGGACAGAGGAGCCTCGCGTGCTGTAGTCCATGGGGTCACAAAGAGTCGGACACGACTTACCGACTGGTGACGTGGTGGTGAAGTCGCTCAGTCGTGTTCGACTCTTTGCGACCCCGTGAACGTTAGCCTATCAGGCTCCTCCATCCAAGGGATTCTCCAGGCAAGAATACTGGAGTGGGTTGCCATTTCCTTCTCCAGGGGATCTTCCCGACCCAGGGATCGAAGCCGAGTCTCCCACACTGGAGGCAGATGCTTTAACCTCTGGGCCACCAGGGAAGCCCAGAACAACAACAAACATACGCTGCGAAGACGGCCTGGTCAGCAGGCCCTTCAGCCTCCTGCCTGCGAGGAGGGGCCTGTGGGAGGCGAGCGCGGCCCGCACGTCTCCCCACCCTGGACGGCCGGGCAGGCGGGATGGGCGGCTGCTGGCCACATCCGTGAGTTCTGGCGGGAGGTGTGTGCCTCCCCTCAGAGAGCAGTGGGCTCTCAGGGGCATTGGGCCGGCCTGCCGTCCCCTACCGGCTGGAGGTTCTGATGGGCATCGCGTGGAAAGGCAGGGTAAACAGGCCATCAGGACGAAGGGCCAGAGGGAATCATCGAGGAAGAAAAGCAATCGTGAAGAAGCCGAGCTGAGGGCAGACACGATCTGACTTTAAGGTTACCGACTGCCACCCTGTGAGTGTGCATGTCTGAGGCCCAAGGTGATTACCAAACCCCCAGCCCTGCAAGTGTGCCTGCCTGGGGCCCAGGGCGGTGGCCTCTGACCCCTGTGGTGCGACCCACCGCCCTGTGACCGCGTGTGGAGGAGCGGTGACCCGGCGCCAGGTGGGCGCGGTACTCACATCACCTCCAGGCGCGCCGACCTGGAGTCGTTCCCGCCCTCGGAGATCACCCCGCACGTGTAGTCCCCGATGTCGCCCGACCACGTCTGGCTGATGAGGAGGGATCCGTCTTTCTCCACCACGACCCTGGAGCTGCTGGACGGGGCGATGACCACGTTGTCCTTCTTCCACACGTAGCTGTGGGCCAAGCAGAGAGGCCTGAGTGAGGATCCCGGCCGCTGACCTTCCCCCTCTGCTAAAAAGTGAGCCATTGATGACTTAGTGAACGTCCATGTGTGCTACGCTGCTTCAGTTGTGGCCAAGTCCCTGCGACCCCACAGACTGCAGCCCACCAGGCTCCTCTGTTCAGGGACTCTCCAGGAGAGAGTACTGGAATGGGAGGCCAGGCCCTCCTCCAGGGGATCTTCCCGACCCGGGGATCCAACTTGCGTCTCTTACGCCTCCTGCGTCGGCAGGCGGGTTCTTTACCACCAGAGCCCCCGGGCACCGCGACTTTGAGAATATATTGTGGTGACTAGTAAGAAGCGCTGCAATGCGCTCTCTGCAGGGTGGCACCTAACACGGGAGTTACACCTTAAGACAGGAAAGCAACCTACGGCCTTGGTCACAACAGAGAGGCAGACGCCGAAGTTAAAAGCTGGACACTGAAGCCAGGGCAGACACTGCTTGGCAACCCAGTCTGAACGGTTGCGGTCATGCCCTCCCGCTGAGGAACATCCTGGAGGCCAGAGAGCGGCTGGATAGGGGCAGGGCTGCGTAAAAGTCCCCAGGGCGGAATTCCCCAGTTCCTGAAGAAAACGCATCACACCCGGTCAACACGCTTTCTTAACACCCAGTCATTCTCTCCCTAAAACTGCACGCCCTTCTTGTTTAATTCCTTATGACTTGAGCACGCTTTTCTTTTCACATGTAGACGCCTCTAGGAGCCCGCCAGCCTGGGGCTGTGGGTGGGCAGGCCCCTCACTGGTCACTGCTGGGTGGGATCACAGTGCTGGCTCTCCTCTCCCAAACCCTGGGCTGGATTTCCAAAACGCGCCCAGTTCTTTAAAGGCTTGATGCACACAGAGCTCAGGCGTCGACACGCGGCGCGTCCAGCATCACCCGCAGACAGAGCGGGACTGCCCCCAAGGGAAGGGCGGGAATCCCTGCTCACTCTGGGAGCAGCGCTCAGGGCCAGCGCCCCTCTGGGTGTCCAGGCGGGGGGTGCCCAGAGTGAGCAACCTCATCACTTCTCAGGAAGTGAGCTCTGACTCTGTTTAACCACATAGAAGAAGCTACGAGGAAACCACGTAGATCAGAGGGGTTTTTCTCGTGGCCTTAGGGCAGCAGAAAATATCTATTTGTCTTTTGTTGGGTGACACTCCCAAGTCTTTAGAAAGGAATGAATTCTCTAGGATCCAAGAATTCTCTAGGTAATCTTCTAACTTGTTGGCTTTTGCGTGTTTGCTTTGCACTCAACATTCTTGGAAGGAAGGCAAGCTTGATTGCTGAGCTCTGGGGAACTCCAGAGAGGCAGACAGAAATACAGTTCTCAACTTGTCCAATAGCTGCCCAAGAAGAGAGAAAACAGCCTGGACTCCACGTCCAGGGAGTGGCTCATCTGTGCGCCCACCGCCCTCCCCCTCTGCTCAGAGTGTAATGTGAGGAAGCAGGAGGACACCTCGGTTCTGTCGGGGCTACCTGCATGCCTCTGGGGCTGAGGCCAGAGTGGAAACGCGAGGAAGACTGTGTCCTCTTTCTAGGCACGCTCAAGGCTGGTTCTGAAAATTAGAGACCCTTCTGCAAGTGGTGGCTCTTTGGGAGGAAGCTTGTGGTCGATGGCCACCTGTGTCGGCTGCCCCGTGTCCACCTGGACGGTCGGGTTCTTCATCACGACCTTCCAGGCTGAGTCAGACAAAGGCGGGGCGGGGTCGCCGTGCCCTGAGCGGGTCTTCACATCCTCCGGTTCCCCTCGTTCCGAGCGTTTTCCTCTAAGCGAGTTGATCACTGCAGGGCCTGCCCCCACGTGGCGCTCCCCCTCTGCCTGATACACAGGAGCCGACCTTGCGGTAGAGCAGACCCCTCGGGTCCAGCCAGGCCCCAGCGCACACACTGCTGAAATCCCATTCGAGCTCTCCGGACTTTTCTCTAAGTATCATCAGCCTCTGACAAGCACATTTTACAGACAGCGTATTAACCTTGGCAGAGAAATCATGAAACGCTGTGTTGAAGTCATGAAGTGCAACACAGCTCACTGTACCTAAGGCTGGAGTGGAAGGTGGGGTCTGCGTGATTAATGAGGGGGCCCAGGACCGTAAGAGGCTGCCATCAGGGATCTGTGGCTGAAATCGAAGCTCCCGAGATCCTCCCCTCTCGTCTCTGCCTCGGGGCCCCAGCTCACGGAACGTGAATGTGTAACCGACAGAGCTGACCGGAGAGAAACGCGCGGGTCGTGGGTGGCTCCGCAGTGCAGCGTGGCCGTGGTCCCTTTGATCACCACGCGGTCCTCCGGAGGGGTCACGATGGACGTTCGATCTGCAAAGACACAGGCTGCAGCTCAGACAGGACCCGAGGCTGAGAGCGTCCTCCCTCAGGGGGCGGGGGGCACGAGCTGGTCATCTGACGTCACAACCTCGCTTCCTCTCACCGTGGCCAAAGGAGTGTAAACGGAAGCGATCAGAGACGTTCGGGGGATTGAGGGCAGGCCTGTCCACATCTCGGGGAGGCAGGCAGGCAGGCCTCGCGCCCCAACCCCCCACCCCCCAGGTCATGCCCCGACCTCGGAACACTCCAGAAGGAAACGGGAAGCAAGATCACAGGCAGGTGTCTACCAGGCGCTATGCTCTGAGGAAGAATCTGGATTCTTACCCAAGAGGATCAGCGTTCTGGTGAGGGCCACACTGCGCCTCACCGCTTTGTGAAGCACTTTCATTTATGGGTTTACCGAGTCCTTACAGCGGTCTCGCGGGGGCTGGGATTCTCCCAGTGACCAGAAGGGGAAGCCGGTGCTGGGCCCGGCACGGCCTCCTGCCCGAGAGTCCGGGGCGGGGGGGCCTGGTGCTCTGTGTGGGCCTGAGCGTCCGCCGGCACTCCACAGCCCCACCCTGTGTGTCCCCACGCCGCACAGCCTGGAGGCGGGCGATGCTCTGAGGCAGGCGATGCTCTGAGGCAGGAAAGAGCCCGGAGCCCAGGTCAGGAGGCCGGGTCCCTGCTGACTGCTCACCCGTGAGGCATCCAGAGAAACACCTCTGCTCGGAGCTCGGCTTTCCTGCCTGTGAAAGGGGTGCTGCTGTTTGCTCCCACTGGGCCAGACAGAGCCGGGGTACCTGGGAAGACCCCAGGCCATGCAGGGCTGTGCCAGCCATTCTTGTGTTATTACAATTTTGCATCTTAGCAGACCCACAATATGCTCTGGTGAATGACCTACAGAGATGCAAACATCAGTTTTCCACGAGCTTTTACATTTACGGTTAATTTTCAGGGATGCTGGATGAATCAGACATGGTTGATACATTAGGTTATCCCATGGAACAAAATCTCTTTTCTAGTAAATATTTAACAATATTGGGGGCGGGGAGGCGTTGTACTCATGGTTTAAAAAAAAACCTAGTGATATCGTTAGAAAACCTAATAAATTAGGAAGGGCCATTTATCAGAGTGGACACCAACTGTATCACAGAAATGTAAACCAGATATGAAATAAAGCACAAGTGCTTTTTTTTTTTTTTTTTTAGTTTTTCTTCAAGGAAGATATTTTAACAAATTATTCACTCATGCAGTTAAAAGTTTCTCTCCTCATATAGATGGCTTTAGCAAAATCTATTAATGAGCACTGTTTCTGGTTGTTTTGGACAATAATGTGGTAGTGATATGGGTACAGATGAAGCAGAGAGGGAGAAGTTTATCAGCCGGTGAAGCTGAATACTTGGTAATCCAAACCCTAGGTTCTGGAAAACAATTTATTCTGCATTTCAGAAACCCGTGTCATAGTTCACTCCTACACATAGGAAACATCCGTTCTTAACATACGAGGAGTGTTTTATTTGGTTATAATTACAGTATGGGAAAAATACTTCCCCCTGGATTCCAATTCTTGATCTGCTTTTCCCATATGATTTGTATAAAATCAGCCAACTTCTCAGTTTTGTTCTTTGAACTAGTTTGGTGTAATACCCCTACTCGACTGACTTTAAAAAGTTAACCTTGTATCTCTCCTGAAATGTCCCCATTAAATCTTTGAATACATTTTCTAATTATTCTTTTAGAAGCTGAAAAAAACTAATTGCTCAACAGATTTCTCTAAATTAGTTGTAAAAATAATGATTCTCCTTTGATTAGATTAGGGAGTTCAAGGGCATATTGACATGCCCAAGCACAGGCGCTGTGCTGGTTAAACCATCATTAACAGATCGCCCCACGTGGGCTGTGGCCCTTACTCCACACGGTGAGCGTGGCGGACGCGTTCAGGGAGCCCTCTGCGTTGGCTGCGTGGCAGGTGTAGCTGCCCGCATCCTGGATGAAGACGGGGTCAATCTGCAGCCCCCCGGACTCCAGGAGCATGAACCGAGGGATCCGCACAGAGCCGCTGGCCAGGATGTGGCTTCCTGCGGACAACAGAGAAAACAGGAACGTGAGGGCTGTAGGTTCAAGGAGAAGCGATGCCGCGGCTGCAGCTAGGAAGATACACAAGGAAATAATCGGAGGACAGTGGAGACTATACGCACGGACGTAACCAAACAGTTTGCTTCAGCAGTCATTAGGATGACCGGAGCCGGGAACACCCTGACTGTGCAACAATGAGAGACTCGGTTAAGAGAACCATGATCAGTGAACACGTGAACACAGAGTGTCCACGTACACGCCGCTGTCTTTCTACTGTATGGCACATGGAACTCTGCTCAGCCTAATGTGGCGGCCTGGATGGGAGGGAGTTTGCGGGGAGAATGGATACAAGGATACATTTGGCCAAAGCCCTCCGTGTTCACTCGAAGCTATCACAAGGCGGTTAACTGGGTAAATTTCAACACAGTAAAAAGTTTAAAAAAATCACAACCCATGAATGTGATGGCTTCCTCTGAGTGGCTGATTTTGAGTTTTCTGTATATAAGTTTTCTATCTAAGGCTATTATTACATTCTAAATCAGGAAAGACAAGAAGAAAATATCTAAAATGAAAGAATCCCCTCCTCTTTTCCGTTAATCGGTAACTTCCCAGATCTTTGTGTCTATGAGCTGAGGCCCCTTCGAGAGCTGGGAAGTCACCAAGGGCTTGTCTGGGCGAGCAAAAAGTATAAGTTTTGAGGTTTCACCGGGATACAGCCCACCAAGCATGATCTGCGGGGAGGAACCCAGCTCAGCTGGGGCTTGTCACGGAGGGACCGCGTGCCATTCATTCAGTGGCGGGGGCGCCTGAGGCGCTGGTGGGGCTGGCGGGCGGGCGGTGCTGCCGTGAGCCTGGGACTCGACCCCACGCTTCACAGGAACGGAAACAGCCCGAGGGTCGCGCGCGTCCAGCTGCTGAGGACGCAGGTGGTCCTGCGCTGGGAGCAGCTTGCTTAAAGCAACCTAGGACGTGCTCCTGGCCGGCCTCCCTCCTTCACAAAGCGGCTGAAACTGGCGCCCGGATTAAGGGGCCGCCTGCCCGAGGCACTGATGGAGGCTCCTGAGCAGGAGAGCGCTGTCCGCGTGGCAGGGACATGTGCCTCTTCTTTGGACGGTCAGTGGCGGGGAGCTCGCGGGGTCTCGCCCACCTGGCCCCCCCGGATCTTCCTCGCACAGAATGGACGGCTGAGTGGGGATAACAGGCAACCCCGCCCGCTGGGTGCGCCTCCTGAGGCAGGTGCGAGCGCCTACCTCTGCTCCACACGATGGCCGGCCTGGGGGCCCCGGACACCTCACACCTGAGCACGGCCGTCGTCCCGTCGGTCACCGTGGTGTCCAC
>SJYC01034807.1:0-45289 GCA_006408675.1 Madoqua kirkii
CCCCGAGGACTGTAGCCGCCAGCCTCCTCTGTCCATGGGATGCTCCAGGCAAGAACACTGGAGTGGAGAGCCAGGCCCTCCTCCAGGGGAGCTTCCCGACCCAGGGATCAACCCACCCACGTCTCTTACGTCTCCTGCATCGGCAGGTGGGTTCTTTACCACTGAACCACAGAGCTTTCAGATGAACATTAAAAAGAAGACGGACATTTATTTACAGAAATCAAACAAGTTGCTTTCATTATTAAAAAAAATAGAAAAATCTAATTTCTGAATATTAAATATCACCCAAGAGATGACATTCTGACACTTCCTAGGATCCATTTTGAACATTAAAATAAAAAGATTCTAAGGACCTTAGAAAAGAATCTTAGCTTTGTTCCTGAGCCTCATGGGCCCAGAGTAACTGACATGGGTGCTCAGTAAATGCTTGTTAAACAAAGAAATAGATACTGATGAAAACTGCGTTAATTTTTTTCAGTCTACTTTGCAAAGCCCTGTACTTACAAAACAGATACGTAGCATTATCGTTATAGGTATTTATTTGTTCATGCTCCAGTTGTCATGGGAACCAGGTTAAGTAGCACTTTCATTTAAATTTCCAAGCTGATCCTCCTGAGAGCCCTGTGACCTGGGCTGAGCTGGCTATGTTTTGAAGAGAGAGCTGAACCTGGGTGGGACCGGGCGGTCTTCCCTGGGCCTCCCGTGAGAGCGGGCTCTGCGGCCTCCACCCTGGGCCCGGCCCAGTCCACCCCTGCTTCTGTAAGCGAAGCCCTGTGCACAGCCACATCTGCTCTGACCTGTCTATGCTGCCTGCAGGTTACGCCAGCAGAGGCGAGTGGGGGCAACAGAAGCCGCCTCCCTCAAAGCCAAAAGCAGTTACACTGGCTTTGTACAGTCCCTACCCCGCACACCCCGGCCCCCTGCTGCAGAGCAGGGTTAGGTAATTCTGTGCTCAGACACTCAGCCGTGTCTCATTCTTTGAGACCCCATGGACCATAGCCCACCAGGCTCCTCTGTCCATGGGATTCTCCAGGCAAGAATACTGGGGTGGGTTGCCCTTCCCTTCTCCAGGAGATCTTCCCGACCCAGGGATCAAACCCGTGTCTCTTACGTCGTCTCCTGCATTGGTAGATGATTCCTTACCGCTAATGCCGCCTGGGAGTCCCCAAGTAATTCTAATAGATCAAAACTCAGTTTCCAGCTTAAGACTCCAATATTACTTTTACTGCTTGAAGTGATACTGGTTTCCTAGACTCCACAACAGAGGGGAAATTTGACCCTGGGCAAGGTCAGAGGAAGTGACCCCTAGTTTAGCAAAACGCATGCATGACTATCTCAGTATTGCAACAGTCTCTTCCGAGTCATCGCTGACCAGAGTCACTGGCTGTCCACACACTGACCGTGACTTGATCTCCTGAACGGCCCCCGTACTTGGAGACATCAGCATTTTGCTTCCAGACAGGGCAAGCATGAGAATTCCATAATCACTAAATTCTACTTGTTTTAGAGGAAAAATAACTATGGGTGATTAAAGAGAAAACCCACAGATACCTTTATCTTATTTTTCATAGTGCCAAAGTACTTCTGTTAATGGGATCACAAAAGAAACTCACGAAAGAACTATAATTGTTCAGTAAAACTGAAATAGAGAATAAATACAGGAAAACAGGTAGCAAAAAGATCAAAGAAGATTAGGCATGAGCTGTCCGCTTAGTCTTTCCAGTTCTGCCCAGAAAGACGGGGACTTTGCTTCTATGTCTCAACAGAGCAGCGCATTCAAGTGCCCGGGGTGTGGGCACTTGGGCTGGACAGACACCCGTGTTCTCTGAGTGTTCGTGGGGCGAGGGCAGGGACGCCAGGGCCTCGGGGCTGTCCAGGGGCCAGGCTCTGGGAGGCGGGGGCAGTACTCACTGGTGACGTCCAGGTAGGTGTGGGTCTGGACCTCCCCGCCCGCGTTGCTGGCCAGGCACTGGAAGATCCCCGAGTCCTCTGGACGCAGCTGCCGGACGCGCAGGCCACCGCAGCCAGCACCTGGTACCGAGGGTTGTGGAGCTTGTTGATGGAGACGGCATCCTTGAACCACTGGAGGGTGGGCGGAGGGACCCCTGCGGAGAAGTGGAAACAGTCAGGCATTTAAAACTCACTAAATTTCAAGATTGCTGCGTGAGGACTGAGGCAAAACGGCTCCACGGTATCTCACTGGCATCTCTTCATCCCTCCAAGCGCCCGGTCAGGTGGCGTTCTTATCTTCCATGACGATGGGGAGGGGCTGCAGACCCTTCCAGCTCTTCCCACGGTCTGGCCCTGACCTTGTCCTACAGGGACGGCTGTGACTGACCTCAGACAGTGCTGGGAGGAAGGCCCCTGGCCCTGCGGTGGCCGCCTCTGTCTCGTGGGGACTGGGGAAGGGTCACCAGGGTGGGAGACAGGTGCCCCCTCCAAGCTGTGCCACTGGGCAGGGCAGGTAACCCCTCTTCTTCCCAGTTCCCTGGGACTCGGGAAGGAAGTGGTGTCTCCCCTGGAAGGTGACTGTGAAGACCGATCTCATCCGCACACCAGCTCCTCCCGGCGCCCGGCCCAGGGAGTGTGCTCACCGCACAGCCTGGGACTACAGCACCCCATCTCAGGAGTCAGGGTCACTGATCCACGTGCTCCTGTCCCATGCACTGGTCAGTCTCCTGAACCAGTCACTGATCCATGCACGGGGGGCCTGGTGGACGAGCTCAAGCAGCAAGCATGCAAGGCCTATCTGGTCCGGGTTGTGGATTCGGGAGACGTCACCGTGGCCCCAAGACCAGGCTGGTGCAGAGATGATGAGGTGGGGGGGATGCGCCCATGCCTGCACCCGAGAGCAGGTGGGCCAGCATTAGCTGGAGGCTCGAGGCCCAGCTGCCCCTCCTGGGTGCCCCTCCTCATCTTGGTGATGTCACAGGGGAGGCTGAGACTCCCGAGCAGTGAGACTGGAGCTGCACACGGCCTTGCCACCTGGAAGGAGGCTTGAGGTTGGGGTTCACCAGGCGGGCGTACTCGGTGGACAAGGCCACGGGCAGAACCCGGGTTGTAAACGATGGGGCTTTCCTTGGCCCAAGAGCACGAGGACCTCTGTTGCTTGGCCCCCAAATGGGTGTGGTCAGCGCAGGTGACCAGGCGACCGGGTGAAAATGCACTGTCCCTGGAGGCCTTGCTGCCCGGGACACACCAGGCCCTCCTCTCGGTTCCCTTAGATCCTTGGGGAGCCAGCAAAGGGAAGACGGCTTCCCTGCTCCTTCCTCCTGAAGCCAAGAAGGGTCAGGCCACCCAAGAGGGTGGACCAGAGAGGCCATCCGTGGACCAGACCGCGGCACTCGAGACGGGGTCCCGGGCTTCCGTGGGCACGGTATGCCGGTTGTTGGGAAAATGCGGAAGCACCTGGCTTATTTCTAGATCTTGGATCCTTCTGCGCCTCAGCTTCCCTAAATATATAGTGAATTTAAATAAAGCATCTCGACACGATTCACGCTGAAAGGCACGCTCGGATCTGTTCACTCATGATACTGTGCAGGTGTAAGATGTCGTCTTTAATAAATAAGGCTAATATCGGGGGATAGTTCAGGATAATGCATTCTCAGATTCTGTTCTTTGCCTTCATTATGCTTCCTGTCACTTTTCATTAAATCAGGAAATTAAAAAAAATTCATTTGAAGGTAAAAGCATATCCACTTCATGTGAAGTCTCATAATAGCAATTACACGATGTAGCTTTCATAAAGGATACCCACTTCGCATGCTGCTGCGGTTTCATTGTCAAAATTAAAAGAAAGCAGTAAATTACATGATGGCAGCACAATGCTGAGAGACCTGTTCAGTGTGTACTTACAAGCCTGTACTTAACAAGCAGTTTACTCTGTAGAAATTATGCAAGAAAAGCATCTTCTTGTCAAAAGGAGAGCCTAACATTGTCATTTGTAGAAAAATAGTTGTTAGTGTACAGGGAATTAGGAATAGTTCTATTTGGGGGCAATTCAGTGTCAGAAACAGAAATCTCCTCCCTGCAGTGTGGCAGACTCGTCTCTAAAGCAGACGCACTCTAGATATCTTACAGTTTCACTTTCACGGAGTTGTGGCCTTAAACAACTGGTGTTTAGACAGAAGGGAGAGTCATGGGGCCAAGGTAAGAAAAGATTTCCCAGGAAGTTCACAGGCCCCTCCTCTCCCCTCCTGGCGCCATCCCTGTGGGTCGAGCCGGTTCACAGAGAAAGGCACAGAGCGGGGCTGGACACAGCGCTCCGGGAGCTGCTGGGGCAGGGGCCGGAGCCCCCTAGGAACCAATTCCCCTGGGCTGGAGCTGCCTCTGCAGGAGGCTCGGTGGATGGAGGGGCAGGGACTGGACGCCTGTGTCTATACTGACCTTCCACAGCACCCTGAGGGGCACCCCCGCTCCCTCCCTGCAGGTCAGTCGTATCTGTTCAGGTGCGGGCCTAAGCACTGGCTATGGAGAGCTGGTGGATGTGGGTTTGGATCTGGCCTGTCCACGGATCTCCACTTCGCATGCTGCTGCGGTTTCATTGTCAAAATTAAAAGAAAGCAGTAAATTACATGATGGCAGCGCAATGCTGAGAGACCTATTCAGTGTGTACTTACAAGCCTGTACTCAACAAGCAGTTTACTCTGTAGAAATTATGCAAGAAAAGCATCTTCTTGTCAAAAGGAGAGCCTAACATTGTCATTTGTAGAAAAATAGTTGTTAGTGTACAGGGAATTAGGAATAGTTCTATTTGGGGGCAATTCAGTGTCAGAAACAGAAATCTCCTCCCTGCAGTGTGGCAGACTCGTCTCTAAAGCAGACACACTCTAGATATCTTACAGTTTCACTTTCATGGAGTTGTGGCCTTCTCGTTCCCGGGTCCTCTCCAGGGCACTTGCACGGTTGTGATTATGGAATCACAGCAGAAAGCCTGGCCCTGCTGGAGGCCTAGCGTGACCACAGGTGTGCTGGACGTGGGACAGGAGCAACGGCCAGTGAAGGGTCAAGGCAAGAGGTCAAATCACTCCGTGACAGAAGAAAGGTCAGGCAAGAGCAGAAAGGCCAGAAAAACAGGAAGACTTCCTATTCAAGAAGTGAGAATGAGCTCTCTCCCCTCGGAGCGGACGCGCTCAGCAGCCCCCTCACCCTGGGGATGAGAATGAACTTCCTGCCCCAAGGCTTGGGAGGCTCACTCTGGGGGAGTTGGAGCCTCTGAAGGGAGTCAGGAGGATAAGACTTGGCCTCTCTCTGTTGGGACGGATGCCTGGCTGTTCCTTTGGGTAAATATTCTTATCCCTGCTTTGCAGGCAAGGACACAAAAGCCCAGCAAGGTCAAAGGCCTTCCCCAAGGTTGCGCACCCAGCAGCTGAGCTCTGCTCCAGAGAAGTGTCTGCCGTCTCCCCGTCACAGCCCACCTGCCAGTGCTGCCCATCGACAGCTCTGCCCTGGAGACGCCCGTTGGTCCTCCACCGCGTGGAGGCTCCCCCACAGCCTCTGTGCGCCCGCCCGCGGCTCCCCATGCCCGCCCCCCCCCCAACCATGGCTCGCCTGCACCCCCCCAGCTCCCCTCACTCACCCATGGCTTCACACGCGATGTCCACGTTTTCTTCCACTTCCGCTAACATCCGGCTCTTGGGTTTCACGGTAAAATAGGGTGGCTCTTTAAACAAGAAAAAAACATAAACAGCCCCTAAGCCAAAGAGATGTATTTCAGAAGACCCTTACAGCCTGAAAGAGTCTGAACTCCTTTTACAGAACTATTTTTGAAAACTTCATTAGCTACCTACCATCGTGCACACAGACTCAGAATTCAGAGAGCAGGGTCCAAAGGCAATTTACAGTCCAAGGTTTCAGAAAGCAAATTACTACTCAGGGCAATGGCGACTTTCCAGTTTATGGGTCTGAATCATGGAATATCTTAATTCATATTTTAGAAGGACTATCCCATGAGGTTCATAAAGGTTTATATTTACAGCACAGTATTTTATAGACTAGTTTGCTTCAGTGTCTAAACTAAACAACAACTCACGAAACCTGTCAAATAAAGCACCACAGGCAGGTGTCCAGCCTGTATCAGGGAACGGGGCAGCCTATTAACGTATTTTTCAAAGTCTTAGCAGTTCTTCTCCAAAATACAGATTTAATACTTCAGTGGAAGGCAAAATCATAGTTAAGAAAAGAAAGGAAATGGACCTCTCATCCATCTTCAGCAGCAAAGGAAACACAGCCACTCGCACATCTGCAGGCGCCCGGCCCGCCCGCCTGCGGCTGGACGAGCAGCAGAAAGGCAGTGTCTGCGTCAGACAGTGAACCTCCTTGGGGAGTGACCGGCGGCATTCTTCTTGGCGTATTTAGCAGGAATTCAGCATTGGCCTGGCCAGGTTTGCTGAGCATTAAGGTAGGCGTGTCTTCATTATCATGATAACCACGGCTGGCCATCCGCTTTCCTTGGGATAATTTCTGGGTACTGTCTTCCAGGCAGGTTTGTTTCCAACTCTAATTGTGTGAATGTGGATACTACAGCCTGGCCTGCCTTCTGCACTGACTAAATCTTTAAACAGGGTGGGACCTAAAGGAGGAAACCGAGAAATGAGAGCTTCAGTGTTTCAGAGACATGATGGAGGAGGCAAGGCTGCAGGCCCCTCCCTGGAAGCAGGCAGGTGTCATCCTGCAATCACTGCGTCGCTCAGGCAGAGACGACCTGCTGGAAGCAGCCCTCCTGCCGAGGCCCGGCTGCAGATGGGCGCCGACCCTCCGCCTGGCTGTGTGTGCAGACCAGGCCTGAAGAATACTGCAGATTCCCCGTCAGCAGGCTGGTCTTCAACTACACGCACGCACACTCACACACACACACACTCCACCACATCTCCTTCGTCAGTAGTGACACCAGCAACGCTAACTGCCCAACAGCAGGAACAGACGGCAGGCTAATGACCCGCAGCTGCACCTTGCCCGGGCCCGCAGTCATCGTGGGTGCTGATGTCAATTCCTACCCCTGTTGTCTGGTTACAGGGAGGCGAGGGGAAAGGAAAAGAACGAGGCTGAAACGTTGGCATCTGCTGTGATTGACCACATTTTGCTTTGGGATCACCGGAGAGCCCCACGCAGCTGTGATAACGGAGAGAGCCCCCGCGTCCTTCACTCGGTTTCCCGACGCTCACAGGGAAAGGGGCACCTCGCGTGTTCGGCACCCACCCCTCCAGTCTTGCCTGTCTCCCGTGTGTTCCCGTGTGCGCGTGTGTGTGCACACGTGTCTGTATTTGGTCCCATGCACTGTTACAACTCATGTGGGTCTGCATCCACATCGCAGTCAAGATGTGGACAGGGTCCACCTCCACGCTGCCCTCTGTGACCACGCCCACACAATGCCCCACCCGGGGTCTCTGGTAACCCTCAGCTTCTCTCCGTCTCTTTACTGCTGTCATTTCAAGAACGTTCCCCACGTGGAAACCACAGTACTGGCCATGTGGAAACGGCTTTTCTCACTCAGCATCCCTTGGGTCTCCCGAGAGGAGTCACACTTTGACGGTAAAACCCCACACGTAAGATGCTCAGCACCCAGCGGACCGGACGCCCGGAGGTGCAGACTGCAGACGCTGACTGCACGCTGACCGATGTCCTGGGGCTGCTCTCCCGGCTCTGCAGTGTCTGGGGCTCCCAGACGCCAGCTCAGAGGCGAGGGGCCGAGATCACACAGTGGCCCACGGCTGGCCCAGGCTGGCCTCAGGCCTGGCTCTGGGGCTGCAGGTGCCTGGCCAGGCCGCTCTGCTCCGAGTGCCACCATCCCTGCCTGGCCAGCGCCCTGGCACCCAGCTCCGCATGCTCTGCGACCCCGTGGCTCCCTAGGTGCGTCTGGGAGGGCGGCCTCTGGAGCTGGCCGAGCATGTCTCCTCTGCTGCCGAGCCCCAGGCAGGGTTCGGAGGCCGAATCCAGGGAGGCCAGGCCTGCTCCCTCAGTCACTGATTCTCCTGCCTTTTCCAGAAAGCCTTCCAGGTGGCTGAGCATGCAGGGCTGCCGCAGGCCTCAGACCCTCCAGCTTCCGATCATCACCCCACCGCGCCCCGTCTCTGCCCGTTACCGCTCCCCCGCCCCCGCCTCCAGCAGCCCCGCAGCGCTCGGAAGAGTCCTCTCCACCCTCTGCTACTTCAGTCAGCTACAAGGAGAACAGGCTGGGAGGGTACCGGGCACATCAACCAAGAGACACTGAGGGGCCAGGCGGCGAGAGTCAGCTGCGAACGAGGCAGCCCCACCGAGGACTTCTCGGGGCCAGGGCGTGTCCTAGCTCAGTGGCAGCGGCCCTGTTACAGAAAGGGTGCCCCGCTAGTGAAGGCTCACACTCGACTTCTACAAGCGATCACAGCCACAGCCAGTAAAACTGGGGAGTGAAACTCAACTGTCCTCTCTTTTGAAACAGTATGCAGACATCAGGAAAACGTTCCCGTCCCGTGGACACGGTGAGTTAGGAGAGGCTGGCCGTGCAGATGGTCCCCGCTCGACCTTTGCCAGGGGCCACAGGCAGAGGGCCTGGCCTTCCAATCAGCAGAAGCTCCTCGGAGCTGGAGGCAGGGGCGCTTAAGGAACCTTCTGGCTCTCCCACCCCTGACGCCAGGCTTCAGCTTCTCCCCCCTCTGTACCCCTCGGCCTGAGCTGCAGGGTCCGTCCTGAGCAGGGCTCACTGCACAGCCCCAAGACACCCCCTCAGCCACCTGCCCCCCACCCCACCCTACAGCCACCGTCATTGGCCTGGCCAGGTTTGCTGAGCATTAAGGTAGGCGTGTCTTCATTATCATGATAACCACGGCTGGCCATCCGCTTTCCTTGGGATAATTTCTGGGTACTGTCTTCCAGGCAGGTTTGTTTCCAACTCTAATTGTGTGAATGTGGACACTACAGCCTGGCCTGCCTTCTGCACTGACTAAATCTTTAAACAGGGTGGGACCTAAAGGAGGAAACCGAGAAATGAGAGCTTCAGTGTTTCAGAGACATGATGGAGGAGGCAAGGCTGCAGGCCCCTCCCTGGAAGCAGGCAGGTGTCAATCCTGCAATCACTGCGTCGCTCAGGCAGAGACGACCTGCTGGAAGCAGCCCTCCTGCCGAGGCCCGGCTGCAGATGGGCGCCGACCCTCCGCCTGGCTGTGTGTGCAGACCAGGCCTGAAGAATACTGCAGATTCCCCGTCAGCAGGCTGGTCTTCAACTACACGCACGCACACTCACACACACACACACTCCACCACATCTCCTTCGTCAGTAGTGACACCAGCAACGCTAACTGCCCAACAGCAGGAACAGACGGCAGGCTAATGACCCGCAGCTGCACCTTGCCCGGGCCCGCAGTCATCGTGGGTGCTGATGTCAATTCCTACCCCTGTTGTCTGGTTACAGGGAGGCGAGGGGAAAGGAAAAGAACGAGGCTGAAACGTTGGCATCTGCTGTGATTGACCACATTTTGCTTTGGGATCACCGGAGAGCCCCACGCAGCTGTGATAACGGAGAGAGCCCCCGCGTCCTTCACTCGGTTTCCCGACGCTCACAGGGAAAGGGGCACCTCGCGTGTTCGGCACCCACCCCTCCAGTCTTGCCTGTCTCCCGTGTGTTCCCGTGTGCGCGTGTGTGTGCACACGTGTCTGTATTTGGTCCCATGCACTGTTACAACTCATGTGGGTCTGCATCCACATCGCAGTCAAGATGTGGACAGGGTCCACCTCCACGCTGCCCTCTGTGACCACGCCCACACAATGCCCCACCCGGGGTCTCTGGTAACCCTCAGCTTCTCTCCGTCTCTTTACTGCTGTCATTTCAAGAACGTTCCCCACGTGGAAACCACAGTACTGGCCATGTGGAAACGGCTTTTCTCACTCAGCATCCCTTGGGTCTCCCGAGAGGAGTCACACTTTGACGGTAAAACCCCACACGTAAGATGCTCAGCACCCAGCGGACCGGACGCCCGGAGGTGCAGACTGCAGACGCTGACTGCACGCTGACCGATGTCCTGGGGCTGCTCTCCCGGCTCTGCAGTGTCTGGGGCTCCCAGACGCCAGCTCAGAGGCGAGGGGCCGAGATCACACAGTGGCCCACGGCTGGCCCAGGCTGGCCTCAGGCCTGGCTCTGGGGCTGCAGGTGCCTGGCCAGGCCGCTCTGCTCCGAGTGCCACCATCCCTGCCTGGCCAGCGCCCTGGCACCCAGCTCCGCATGCTCTGCGACCCCGTGGCTCCCTAGGTGCGTCTGGGAGGGCGGCCTCTGGAGCTGGCCGAGCATGTCTCCTCTGCTGCCGAGCCCCAGGCAGGGTTCGGAGGCCGAATCCAGGGAGGCCAGGCCTGCTCCCTCAGTCACTGATTCTCCTGCCTTTTCCAGAAAGCCTTCCAGGTGGCTGAGCATGCAGGGCTGCCGCAGGCCTCAGACCCTCCAGCTTCCGATCATCACCCCACCGCGCCCCGTCTCTGCCCGTTACCGCTCCCCCGCCCCCGCCTCCAGCAGCCCCGCAGCGCTCGGAAGAGTCCTCTCCACCCTCTGCTACTTCAGTCAGCTACAAGGAGAACAGGCTGGGAGGGTACCGGGCACATCAACCAAGAGACACTGAGGGGCCAGGCGGCGAGAGTCAGCTGCGAACGAGGCAGCCCCACCGAGGACTTCTCGGGGCCAGGGCGTGTCCTAGCTCAGTGGCAGCGGCCCTGTTACAGAAAGGGTGCCCCGCTAGTGAAGGCTCACACTCGACTTCTACAAGCGATCACAGCCGCAGCCAGTAAAACTGGGGAGTGAAACTCAACTGTCCTCTCTTTTGAAACAGTATGCAGACATCAGGAAAACGTTCCCGTCCCGTGGACACGGTGAGTTAGGAGAGGCTGGCCGTGCAGATGGTCCCCGCTCGACCTTTGCCAGGGGCCACAGGCAGAGGGCCTGGCCTTCCAATCAGCAGAAGCTCCTCGGAGCTGGAGGCAGGGGCGCTTAAGGAACCTTCTGGCTCTCCCACCCCTGACGCCAGGCTTCAGCTTCTCCCCCCTCTGTACCCCTCGGCCTGAGCTGCAGGGTCCGTCCTGAGCAGGGCTCACTGCACAGCCCCAAGACACCCCCTCAGCCACCTGCCCCCACCCCACCCTACAGCCACCGTCTCAGGAAGCGGCAGAGCCCAGCGTGGGCCCTGGACTCGCCATCATCGTCCACACGCTGGTGCCTCTGTCCACTGGGGTAGGAAGGAAGCCCCCCGAAGGTGTGCACCCCCAGTCAGCGGTGCCCAAGAACACGCTACGCCACATGGGGGGGGGGGCTCTGCCGACGTCATTGAGGTCATCGATCTAAAAATGGGGAGACTTTAGATCCGCTGGGTGGACCCATCCTCATCACAGGAACCCTTAAAAGCAGAGAACCTTCTTTGGCTGGAAGCAGGAGGGATGGAAAGAGGGAAGGTCAGAGGTCCGTGGTGTGAGGACCCAGCTTGCTGCTGACTCTGAAGATGGAGGGGCTGCGGCCAGGGATGCTGGCTGCCTCCAGAACCCAAGAATGACCCTCCAACAGGTCGGAAGGAAACAAGGTCCAGTTCCACAGCCACGTGAACTGAGTCTGCCAGCCCCTGGGCAAGCCGGGAGGTGGGCATCTCAGAGCTTCCGGACACAGCCCAGCCCAGCGCGGCCTCGGCCGCGGCCTCCAGAGGCTGGGCACTGGGAAGCAACACGGCTGTGTTAGTTTAATGTGTTGAGATTGTGATCCTTTCTCATCTGAGCAACACAGAGGCCGCCCACTTGTCCTGGTTCCTTCGCAGGGTATGTCTTACTCAAGTCGCTTCGCTGGAAAAGTCAGACTCGACCTGCAGGGCCAGACCCCTGCTCCTTCTTTAGAGCTTCCCTGACCTCTGCGGGCTGGATCTACCCCCTCAACCTCGGCCACGTGCCCTGGGGGCCAATGACCCACATCTCTGTGATGTACACAGACGTGGTCTTCCTGCCATGCTGGATGCTGCTTCAGGGAAGAATGTGTCATCTCTGTGTTTTTTGGACTTGATATAATTTCTGAGACAACACTTAGAAACCCCCTACCTGAGGAGAGAGAGAGGAGATGGCCACAGGCCTCAGGAGCCTAACACTCCTTTGGGGATGGACATGCATCTTCCTGGTCTCCAAGCTCCCCCTCTTCCCCACCAGGCCACACAGTGCTGGACAAACATGCTCCTGGGTTGTTAACTCTAGCACTTCCAGCTGGTCACACGGCAGGCGCCCTGGCCCCTCCTGCTGGACACCCTGGTCCCAGACAGCAGGCACCCTGACCCCAGAGTGTGGACACCCTACCCCACACACTGGACGCCCTGGCCTCAGACAGTGGGCGCCCAGGCCCCAGACAGTGGGCACCTGGGCCCCAGACAGCGGGCACCCAGGCCCCAGACAGCGGGCACCCTGATCCCACACACTGGACACCCTGGCCCCAGACAGGGGGCACCCAGGCCCCAGACAGTGGGCACCCTGGCCCCACACACTCGACACCCTGACCCCAGACAGCGGGCACAAAAGGAAATGGACCCTGTGGCAGGGCAGGTGGAGAACACAGACCGCCAGGCCTAGGAGGTCACCTTCCCTAGGAGAGTCACACCCAGGACACCGCTGTAGTCGGACCCCATATTCCTGTTTAAACCTCAGAAATGAAGCAGCCCAGTGGGGGGCTGGCGGGCGGGTGAGCAGCCACAACTCGCCTGTCTGGTCTCCCCAGTGTGAAGCAGAGCAGCGGGGAGCCAGCCCGGGTCTCCTCCCTTTCATCTGCGGTTCATGGCGACGGCTGCCCACACGGCTCCCCCTTGACAGCGCAGCAGAGCCGGCCCGTGTTTCTCGAGGACCCCTCCCTCCACTGTCTCGGGGCTCGCGGCTATAATCTCCTGAATCACTCCGAACTAACAGAGGCTCTTCAGGGCCTTCCCAGGACTCAACCACTAAATCCCACCTGTCATAGCAAATTCTTATGAATAAAGGGGATTTAAATCAACATCATAAAGACGCAAGTGTGTCCGTGTATCTTTAAAAGCTGGAACACGGAGAGGTGGCAACTTGGTGAATACAGTAACAATCTGCTCTGGAATCCAGATGGAAATGCAGAACCAAGTTCCTGTGACTGATTTAAATATTTTTAAAAGGGAATTACGATGGAAACAAATGTTCTAGTTCACAGGGAGATAAATTTCTTCTCTTGTTTAAATACTTTGGCCATCTGATGCAAAAAGCCAACTCATCAGAAAAGACTCTGATGCTGGGAAATCCTGAGGGCAGGAGCAGAAGGGGACGACAGAGGATGAGACGGTTGGATGGCATCACCGACTCCATGGACATGAGTTTGCGCACGCTCTGGGAGACAGTGAAGGGCAGGGAGGCCTGGCGTGCAGTCCATGGAGTCGCAGAGAGTCATATGCGACTGAGGCACTGAACGATAACAGCAAGAAGCGTTCTAACACGATACAGCCCGTTTGCCGGAGACTGCAACGCCCCAGGGTCTAGCTTGGGCTCTACCTGCGACGCGCTACGCTCACACAGCTGTGGGTCACCCCTGGAAGAAGGTCCCCCTCGGGAAATGCGGTGCAGGATGGACCGCTGTGAAGTGTGGATGCGGAAGGCAGCAGGGAGCCGGCCGGGCTCCTTGGGGTAGGCTCTGACCCAGGCCTGCCTCGCCGACGCTTTACAGCTCGTGCGCGTCTCCGAGCGGCGGGCAGGCCTGCGTCACGTGCATCTGACAGCCATTCTGGGCCGCAGAGCCGCTCCCTCGTGACTGGAAGGAGCGAGGCCCGGCTGCCTGTTATGCAGCATTTCTTCACACTCTTGCCAATTTCTTGCGAAGGCACAGGATTCTGTTCTTTCTTAGTTTGCAAGAGGCAGACGCAGGGTCTGTGATTAATGCGTGAGGAGTGACTGCTCTCAGAGGCTTTCTGCCCCTGAGAGCCTTCCCTTCCCATTCTCACCCGCCTTATCTTCAGAGGGAAGCAGGGGCCGTCCCGCCTGGGCCGACCCCGCGGGCACCGCTCATCGGCAGCGGCCACCACGCCTGGACAGGCCGCTGCGACGGTGATCGCGCCATTGCGGGTCCTAACAGGGCTTAAAACATGCGAGAACTGCGGGCCCTGCCTCACGATACAGTGCAGTCTTTTCACAACCGGAAAACAGACGGAGGACCCCCTTAGTCGGCGTCCATGCACACCTCCTAAACGCCAGCATTTCCCAGGGGTTAGAGCAGCCGGACCACGCCTAATCGTGTCTCTTCCTCGGTTTCAGGATGACAGGTGGTCCTAGCACACCTCTCTGTTCTCACTTTTCAGTTTAACAAAAGAGAACATTCAAGACTCTTTGACTTTCTTCTGGGTCAGAAAGTAAAAAATATAATGGTAATAGATTAATCTCTGAACACTGATCAGAACAGACAAATAAGAGTTATAGAAAAGCTTCGGGGCAGAAAGACCGGTATCTGAAGGCGATAAATATGCCAAGGATCTTGACACTCTATTTCCCAAGCTTTATGATTCGAAGTTTTCAGAACATTTCTCGGAAGTATTCAGAACATCAACTCTTTGGATTGAATGCGTTGATGTTCTTGGGAAAGAAGAACAGGCTGAATCTGGGAGGCAAACTTCACCTCCATGTGCTGAGTTAAAAATAAAGTGAGTGGAATATGGGAGTTAACTCTGCTGTTTTCCCAGACTGAGGCGTGGGACCACTCCCTGTCTGAGCCTTACCTATGATAGAAAGGAAAGCTTTGGCTCTGGTGGGCTCGAAAGCCCTGCCGGGCAGGGCCGCCTCACAGATGTACATCCCAGTGTCTGAGGAGGTTGGGTTGCTGATGGTGAGGCGCCTCCCGAAGCTGTGGAGCCCACTGGTGACCCTCATTCCGTTTCTCTTCCAGGTCACATCAGCTCCTCGACGGGCCTGTGGAAACGAGGGGCGTTAGTGATGGTAACTGTGGACTGCGTAGGTGGCAATAACCATTCTACCAGGGACCGTGGTGGGCGGAACAACAGACAGTTTAAAATCCATCCAGACACAGCTCTGCTCCCTTCCGGCAACCGTGGATGACGCATGCTGCTCAAGGGCTGCTGAGCAAGGATAGCTAATTGCAGCAGCAATGGACCATAAGTGCTAATGGTTCCATCGGCTCCAGAAAAGAATGTTTAAAATAAACACTGCTAGGGGACACCTACGTGGGAGGCCTGGTCCCAGGGACTCGAGTGTGGCGCGGCCCCTGACTGGGTGGAGAACACCTGGGACGACAGAAGAAGGGGCCAGCGCTTTCCTCTGCACTCAGAGGCCTCAGCTCCCCTCTGCTCCTCAGCCAGAACCTCAGAGGATACTCTCCACCAGACCCACAGTTAAAGCGCCGACTTCTAGCATAAATGTTACATCCAATATAAGCGCTGCAGAACAAGGCCTGGGAAAGGACCACGCGATCTTCCCATGATGCGCTGTGCCCACGTCCGCTGTTGCTGGGGGAGCGGGCCACGCCGGCAGGTGGGGGCCCAGCTGCGTACCTGGCGCTGGCGATGCACTCCAAGGTGGCCTCGCTGGACCCGGCCACCACACTCCTGTTGCTTGGGGGGACCACGATGACGGGGGCCGTGGCTTCAGGCGTGCCAGCGTCTCCTGCGGCAGAGAAAGCGGGAGCCATGAGGGGGCCTCTGGGGCACAGACGGGGCGCGGACGGGAACGTGGCGTGAAGCGGGGCACAGACGGGAACCTCAGGAGCCGCTCGCACAGGACAGCCAGCACCTCCGGGCCCGACCCAGCCCCAAGGAGCACTTCCTGGGGTCCCGGTCAGGCGGTTTTGACCACAGGAGCCGGGGGTGGAGCCCACAGCCCGTGACCCACGTCCTGCCCAGAAGCCCCGGAAACTGAGGGCTCTCGCTGCCTCTCTGCCCAGCGTGCTCACGACGGCCTACACGGCCGCGCGTGTTCCACTGCTGACCTTATTTATCAGTTAAAGACTTTGCTGACTGAGGTAGCTGGTCTAGCCACTACTCTCAAATCCATCCAATCCCACAGGTATTTCACGGGTCAGGGCCTCTCACGGGTACGTGTGTGGTTGGAAGTGGCCACTCTCTTGTGTGGGCCTGAACGCGACCCCGGAGCAAACACGTCCCAGGAGCCAAGCACTCGGTGCAATCCTTTCTGTCTGAAGCGTAAACACCCTGACTCCATCTCTGTTGTGTGAGTATCAAGCTATAAATAATTCAGCTCATCCCTCTGGTGACAAGGGAGAAAAAAGCACGAGATGGGCTTGCAGCTCTTCTCTCAAATATGTGTAATATCAAAATTAAACTACGCACAGTGCGCATTACTACTGTTTATCCAGGGAAAACGAAGACTGATCAAACATTTCGAGAACAGGAATTTCAATAAAGGTGGAGACAGATGAGACTGGAAATAAAAAATAAATGGACCTCATGGCAAATGCAAAATGCTTCCCAGAGGACCTGAGGCTGCAGAGACGTGTCCCCCGCGCGAGCAGCTGAGGGGCTCCCTGGTCGGTTCCACCGCGGGCAGCGCACTCAGGGCCGTGGAGAGAGGAGAGGCGAGGAAAGAGGACTGCCCTCCAGTCACAGCCCTGCAGCGCTGAGTCCCGCTCTCACTGACTCACCGGTACAAGGTGTTGGAATGAAAGGTTCATGTGAATTTAAAAAAAAAAAGCTTGCTGCAGCAGAACCACTGACTCAATTTTCAACCTCCATATCGGAGGACGTTGTCCCTGGACCCTCAGGCCTCCTGGAAAGCCCCGGGCAGCCTTCCCCTCCCTGCAGCCGGTGCCCTGGGCGGGTGGCACCGCGGGGCCCGTGGGGCTGCTGGTCAGATCTCCGTGTACAGACAGCGTCTGCGACGAAGGACAAGGGCTCAGGAACGCCAGTCACACGAGCAGCCTGCCTGTCGTCTGTGGAAGTTGCTGATGAGGAGAGACGACCCGAGGAGCTAACATCTGCACACGGTCGCGTGACGTCAAGGAGAGCGGCAGCGTGCAGGGAGGTCGCCGAGGAAGGTGCTAACGTGGCCTTGATCGCCGCTGGCCGGGCGCCCGAGACGGCGCCTGTGCTCAGCACTTGTCCCCCAGCCCGGGGGGATGGTCCCCGGAGACGGGCTCCCGACTGCCCACCGGGTCGGTGGGCCGGCCCCCAGGAGGGGGGAGTTGGAAGCCGCTGGTAAGGGGGCTTCATACGGCGGAACTTCCATTCACGTGGCTCTCACTGCCCCAGCGACGGCAGGAGCCCAAGGCCCCTCAGCTGCTGGGCCGGCAGGACAGGCCGCGGGAGCAGCTGCACCTGGAGGCGTCAGCCCATCCCCAAACCGCGTAAGCACGTGGGTTAAACAGAGCAGCAGAGACAGCCGTGGAAATGGGACAGCCTGCCGCACCTCCCAGATGTGAACTCTGTGGCTTCAGTCGGGCGGGGAGCTCAGGGCTGCTCCCAGGGGCCCTCGAGCCCCAGCGCACAGAGCTCCTTCCTCGGAGCCGGTCCCTCCCAGAAGGAAACGGCCCCTCTCCTGTCTGTCTGGCGGTCCACCTGTCCATCTGCTTTCCTGCTGAGCACTCTGCACATAGCGGGAGGTAGGGGGCAGAGTGTTCCAGACAGAAACCATGCGCTGACCCCCACTTCCAGCTGTCAGCAGCAGTAGGAGCCAAGCACTCGGTGCAATCCTTTCTGTCTGAAGCGTAAACACCCTGACTCCATCTCTGTTGTGTGAGTATCAAGCTATAAATAATTCAGCTCATCCCTCTGGTGACAAGGGAGAAAAAAGCACGAGATGGGCTTGCAGCTCTTCTCTCAAATATGTGTAATATCAAAATTAAACTACGCACAGTGCGCATTACTACTGTTTATCCAGGGAAAACGAAGACTGATCAAACATTTCGAGAACAGGAATTTCAATAAAGGTGGAGACAGATGAGACTGGAAATAAAAAATAAATGGACCTCATGGCAAATGCAAAATGCTTCCCAGAGGACCTGAGGCTGCAGAGACGTGTCCCCCGCGCGAGCAGCTGAGGGGCTCCCTGGTCGGTTCCACCGCGGGCAGCGCACTCAGGGCCGTGGAGAGAGGAGAGGCGAGGAAAGAGGACTGCCCTCCAGTCACAGCCCTGCAGCGCTGAGTCCCGCTCTCACTGACTCACCGGTACAAGGTGTTGGAATGAAAGGTTCATGTGAATTTAAAAAAAAAAAGCTTGCTGCAGGCAGAACCACTGACTCAATTTTCAACCTCCATATCGGAGGACGTTGTCCCTGGACCCTCAGGCCTCCTGGAAAGCCCCGGGCAGCCTTCCCCTCCCTGCAGCCGGTGCCCTGGGCGGGTGGCACCGCGGGGCCCGTGGGGCTGCTGGTCAGATCTCCGTGTACAGACAGCGTCTGCGACGAAGGACAAGGGCTCAGGAACGCCAGTCACACGAGCAGCCTGCCTGTCGTCTGTGGAAGTTGCTGATGAGGAGAGACGACCCGAGGAGCTAACATCTGCACACGGTCGCGTGACGTCAAGGAGAGCGGCAGCGTGCAGGGAGGTCGCCGAGGAAGGTGCTAACGTGGCCTTGATCGCCGCTGGCCGGGCGCCCGAGACGGCGCCTGTGCTCAGCACTTGTCCCCCAGCCCGGGGGGATGGTCCCCGGAGACGGGCTCCCGACTGCCCACCGGGTCGGTGGGCCGGCCCCCAGGAGGGGGGAGTTGGAAGCCGCTGGTAAGGGGGCTTCATACGGCGGAACTTCCATTCACGTGGCTCTCACTGCCCCAGCGACGGCAGGAGCCCAAGGCCCCTCAGCTGCTGGGCCGGCAGGACAGGCCGCGGGAGCAGCTGCACCTGGAGGCGTCAGCCCATCCCCAAACCGCGTAAGCACGTGGGTTAAACAGAGCAGCAGAGACAGCCGTGGAAATGGGACAGCCTGCCGCACCTCCCAGATGTGAACTCTGTGGCTTCAGTCGGGCGGGGAGCTCAGGGCTGCTCCCAGGGGCCCTCGAGCCCCAGCGCACAGAGCTCCTTCCTCGGAGCCGGTCCCTCCCAGAAGGAAACGGCCCCTCTCCTGTCTGTCTGGCGGTCCACCTGTCCATCTGCTTTCCTGCTGAGCACTCTGCACATAGCGGGAGGTAGGGGGCAGAGTGTTCCAGACAGAAACCATGCGCTGACCCCCACTTCCAGCTGTCAGCAGCAGCCCCCCGGCGGCCGCGTCTGACCTGGGTGTTCCCAAGCCGAGGCCCCTTTCCCCTGCCCAAGGTTACTCTTCCTCCATGCAGACGTTCTTCTCATCTCTCGTTCACCAGCGGTTCCGTCTTGTCCTGTGGACCTAAGCCTGGTTTTCAGTGGCCTCCTACTTCTCTTTCAAGTGAGAGGAAGTCACAGATGGGCATTTTTAACCCGCCAAGCTGACATTTCTACCATTCCCCACCCCACATTCAATTCTTAGCAGAAGAGTACAAAGACTATCTGGGCATTTTAAAAAGAATAAAATGACCTCTTCATTTCTGCTATTCCCACAGTATCTGAGATACAGTAAGTACTCCATAGATACTCAACGATTGGTTAATTTTTCATAAATATTCTACAACAATGAGTCACTATTACCACTGCCAGGAAAATTACCTTCTCCTCCAGTGTTCTGCATTAAAAAACATGTTCAAAAAACCATATGCCAGTGCAGTAAGAATTATTTCAAGAAAAATGAAAACAAAATGGGAAGCGGGAAGAAAAGCGTGTTTCACCAAGTTCCCACGTGGCCGCCCAACTCTGCTACAGGTTCACATTCACAAATGTTGCCCCATTTAATCTAACAACAAGCTAGTAAGATGGCTGTTAGCACCCTCTTTTATGGAGGAGAAAATTGAGCCCCAAAGTCACGTGACTTCAGATGGCAGAGAATGGGTTTTAAACACGAATGTCTTCATCCTAAGTTCATAATCTTTCTTTCACATGACGCTGCCACCTCTCAATAAAGCTTTGGTTGTGCTCAGTTAACCAAAAATTAAATTAACTGGAGCGCTTCCTCCCCCGAGCATTCCCTTAATTGAGACTTTACTATAGCATCTTCACCGAATGTCTCCCAGGCTGAGTAGGTGGTTGGGAGGTGGAGACACAGGCTCAAGAAGAGGGTTTCTGCCGAGGTCGGCAGCAGTGGGCACTGGGCAGCTTCAAAGGCAGAAAGGCAAATGCTTTGTAGTCCCGGGAAGAAAGGCTCCTGCAGGGGGCCCTGGGGCCCCATCTGAGCTGGCTTCCCCCACAGGAAACCCTCAGTCATCAGAGAGAGGCTGAGTGTAGAGAGCTGTCCAGATTGCATTTAATTAAAAAGTACATTTAAAGAAGATTGAATCACTCAGACAGGGGAAAAAAAAAGTTCAAAGTGTACCTGAACTGCTAAGCTGTGGAATTACTGCAGATACAGCAGATGAAGGGCAGATGCCCTGATGCCCAAGAC
This sequence comes from Madoqua kirkii, assembly GCA_006408675.1. Classification (NCBI taxonomy): domain Eukaryota; kingdom Metazoa; phylum Chordata; class Mammalia; order Artiodactyla; family Bovidae; genus Madoqua; species Madoqua kirkii. The sequence continues at coordinate 20,392 of SJYC01034807.1, forward strand.
TGTGCCCTCGGGGGACAGCCTAGTAGGGATGGAGGCAAGCCACACCAGGCAGGGGAGCCCATGAGGAGGTGAGGGGTGCTGACCGAGAGTCAGAAGGGAGGAACCAACCGCAGGCATCCAGACACAAAGGCTCGAGCTCTGGGGACTGAGCGGGGCACAGGAGGACGCGGGGAGCCAGCCCGGCGACCCCACGAGCCCACGGGAGACAGCTGCGCTTGGACTGGGTGGTGGAGGTGTGATGGGAACTGGGATGTTCTCAACCAGAGCGCACGTGGTGTGGGTGGGCTGGACGTGGGCACGATGGTAGGAGCGAGCTGAAAGAGGGCCCTGCCGGGTCTGAGAGGGTGGACCCGGTGAAGGCGGCGCGGGCGGTAAGCCACCTCGGAGGCGGGAGGCCTGCTAGTCTCCAGGCTCGTCGGCAGCCTCTGGCTGCTCCTCCGTGCTTGGTCCCTGCCTCTCTGCTCCCAAGAGAGACGTGCACGTATCTTACCTACACAACCCCTCTCAAGACAGCTGCCCATTCCTCAAAAAATAAATAAACAAATAGAACGAAAATGGAACTACTGTACAGCCCAGCAATCCACTTCAGGGTGTACAGGTGACCCTTGAGCAGTGCTGGGCTTACTGGGCTCCGGCAGGTGAAAATGCCGTGTGACCTGCGGTCGGCCCTCGGCACACAAGGCTGCCGCTGCCGCCAAGTCGCTTCAGGCGTGTCCGACTCTGTGCGACCCCAGAGACGGCAGCCCACCAGGCTCCCCCGTCCCTGGGATTCCCCAGGCAAGAACATGGAGTGGGTGCCACTGCCTTCTCCATCTGTACACACAGTCCCTTCATACACACGGTCCCATACATGGCCCTCCCCTCCAGATACAAGGTCCCTCTGTACACACAGCCCCACCAGATACGTGGTCCCTCCACATACATGGTCCCTCTGTACAAATGGTTCCACATCTGAGGCTTCAACCAAGACAGAGGGAGGGGTACCACAAGTATCTACTGCTCATGAACGCATCTAGAGGCAACACAGCGCGTCCTCACGTAGCAGCACCTACAGCCAGCAGGAAGCGGCCCCATGAGCCGGGGCGGTGGGATCTCACCGCCCGGCGGCGTCCTGACCTGTGGGGAGGCCTGTCCACCCCCTGGGATGATGGGGGCAGGTGTGCTGGTCGTCTTTGCACAAAACAGATGCCTGGGCTGCAGGAGCCCACCTGTGGGTACTTGTTGAAGGAAGAACGAAGTCTCAGAACACGCTTGGTCCTTATTATCTGGTCTTTACTGCTGAAGGGTGGTAGCAGCAGTAGTGGCCTCTTGCTTATGGGGCACAATGCCGGGCACTGTGAGCGCGGCGTTGGGGGGTGTTGGGGTTTAACTGCAGAGGTCAGTGACGTCGAGGAGGCTTGGGTTTATAGAGGAAGAGAGTCGAGTCAGCAGCACTAGCAGCTTACTGTGGGGCCGGGAGAGCCGGGGTGGGGAGCGGGCGGCAGGGCAGGGCACGTGGCGGGACGTGGTGGGGTGAGTCCCTCCAGGGGACGAGGCAAGGCTGGGGCCAGGCCCCGGGAAGACGGCCAGGCGTTCACCAGGGAGACGAGGCAGCAGAGGCATTTCGGGAACGGAAGGTGGAAACTGGGTTGGCGTGTTTGGGGAACTAAGTGGTTCTTGACGGTCGAGGGGAAGCTGGGGTCTGTGGGTGGCCTCAGGGGAGGCTGTCCATGGCAGGGGGCCGTCTACAGAGTCTGGGCTTCGTCCAGTAAGGAACTGAAGGACTCGGGGGAGGAAAGCTGCGGTGGAGACGGTAGGAGGTGAAAAGGAGGAAGGTGGAGGGAAGAGGAGGAGAAACTGGGCTTCTGCTCCCGTGGGTTCTGGCGTGAGAGGTCTGGGTGCAGGCGGAACACGCGGCGGGGTGAAGCTTAGGAGCCGGAGGGGCTGGGGTGATGGCGTGCGCGTGTGACGTGGGTGAGAGGGCGCTGTGGGGGTCCATGGCGGGTCAGTGGCACCAGATGGGGAGGTCGCCCCCCGCCCCAGGTGGTGACAGCTCGAGTTCGAGATCAGAGGACGGGCCTGGGCCCGGGCCGGAGCCCAGTGCCTCCGTCTAGAAGGGCAGGCAGCGCAGCACACGGGGGCCGGGGCGACAGGCGGCCAGGGCAGTGAAGAGGGGCGAGAAAGACGCGAGGGGACACAGCTGCGGTTTCTTCCCAACGGACCGGAGTTCTCCCACAGACCATCAAGGCCCTTTCTGCTCAGTTTCTGAAGATGCAGCTTTGAGTCTGCCTGGCGGAACAACCGCTAAGGGATGCGGGGCCGTATGTATATGAGCAAAAAGCCTGACCTCCACCCAGAAGCCTCTCGCTGTCCACAGAGCTTAACAGACACGCACAGCAGGGGCCCCCCTCTGTTCGGGTGCATAGCTCAGCTTCTGCGCCCCGGCCGCCTTCCACCATCCTCAACTGCCTTCTGGCAATAAAGGCACCACTTAGCTGGCTGATTCTTACGATTCGTACGTAACCTTCCTTCTTGCACAGCTAGGTACATTGGTGCCCTTTTGGGAGATGGGTGAAACAGCTCCGAGACATCTCACTTAAAGAAAATCGAGTGGCTTTTCTGCTCACCAATTGCTTTGAGACCACATGGAGTCTGTCATTTTTGTCTGCATTATTCAAATGGCCTGGCAAAGGGGTTAAGTGCCTTCCCGCACACTGAAGCATCTCAGTGTACGCACCGCAGGGAGCTGGTGTCTTGAGAGCTTGAGTCCTGCAGAGCTGAACCCTCCAGGGCACGTGTCTCTTAAGAGACGAGGAGATACATGTATGTGTGTGCAGACATATGCGTACATGTCTGTGTGTTTAGATGCTCAGTCGTGCCCGACTCTTTGCAGCCCCATGGACTGTAGCCTGCCGGGCTCCCCTGTCCATGGGATTCTCCAGTAAAGAAAACTGGACTGGGTGCCACTTCCTTCTCCAGGGGATCATCTCGACCCAGGAATCAAACCCATGTCTCTGGCATCTCCTGCACTGGCGGGCGGACTCTTTACACTGGTGCCACCTGGGAAGCCCCGTATATGTGCATATATATAACATATATAATCTCCAAGAACTCATAGAAATTATTATTATTATTATTTGTTAACATGTACTACAATAAATGGTGTACGTGCCGCAGGCAAACCAGGTCGTTTCCTCGTATTCTAAGAGGTGAGTTTCTCAGGCAGAACCTGGGCAATTTTAAGATGTACTTTATTCTGAAAACTGAAATAAACAGCATGAATTTTCTCCTGATTGGAAAAATCATGTTCACTAAATTGAAAGTCCCTTCCACCTTTTACTTTCCCCAGACTCACTTTTTAGTTTCTCCTCACCTAGCCCCAGAACAGGTGAGGGAGCTGTGTAAGTTTCTGGGTTGATAATCTGTTGTGTGTGGAGCTAAGAAAGCTTTCCTGTCCTTTCAAACACTGTGTACTCTCGATCGTTAGCCAGGACCCAGTCACAACCCTGAAGGCACTGGGTGGAGCAGTGGGGGTTGGGGGGGCGTGTGGGGCTGGGGCATGTAACGGGGGCAAATCCCATGACGGAAGTGCTCCCTGCTCCCTCCGGATGAGTCTATACCAGTCGGCTCAGCTCTTCTTGTTCACTGTCCAACGGTAGGAAGAGAGAAAATCGGAGGACACAGAGCAGCAGGTCCCATTTACACTGTCATCTTTGCATGTGCGTCCACTGTCATCTCAATACACTTCTGGACGTTCCTACTGACAAGAGACGATAAATAAAATAATATGACAGCTTGGCAAACAACCCAGCCCTTTCTTTCCTTCTCATTTATAACGTACTTGAGAACTTGCACATTTGGAAATGAATGGAATGTTACCAAGAATGTATTTTCATCGGCTTTTTACTGGGCAGAGAAAAATGAAGGTGTGAAAGGCAGCTCTGCAGTAGGCTTATTCAGTTATTTACTTATTTTGGGATAAGCGCAAAGTGGTAAACCGGAGAGCTGGAGCGTGGATCTAGGGTCTGTGTGGTTGGACACCAGAGCAGCCACACTTCCAGGGACAACAGCTGATAACCTGCTTCTCCTTTAAGTACATAAACGCAAAACCTGCTGCTCAATGGGCTTCCCAGGTGGCGCCAGCGGTAAGGAGTCTGTCTGCCAAGGCAGAAGACGTAAGAGACGTGGGTTTGACCCCTGGGTCAGGAAGATCCCCTGGAGGAGGGCATGGCAACCCACTCAGTGCTCCTGCTGGAGAATCCCATGGACAGGGGAGCCTGGTGGGCTCCCGCCCACAGACACGCCCGCAGTGTCCTAGCGCGCACTCGCTGCTCAGCGGCAGAAGAGGCATCGTTGGTTTAGTCGCGCACAGCCCGTCAGGCCCCGTCCCCGGGATTTCCCAGGTAAGAACGCTGGAGGGGTTTGCTATGTCCTTTGCCAGCGGATCTTCCCAATTCAGGGATCAAACCCAGGTCTCCTGCACGGGCAGGTGGATTCTTTGACACTGAGCCACCCGCAAAGCCCCACAGAAGCATATCCACGAGAAAAACGTGCGCAGTTCAGTGGGCTGGCGGAGTACAAGGTTATTTTTCATGAGATTAGTTCTATTTTCCAAATGGTGTTCTGAAATCATGGAGAGTGTCCCTAGGAGCAGAAATAGATCACTTTGGCCTCTATGAGAAATGTCCTTGAATGATTCTGTCAAACATGCAGCCTGGGTGTGGAGCCGACTGGGGCAGTTGGTCCCCATATAGGGCTGTTAGCAAGGATGATGGGGAGCCACAGGGCCCCTTGGGGGGAGCCTTCTGAAGCCTTGGCCTCTCCCACCACCCTCACCCCCAGAGCTGGAGGGGCTCCAAGGGAAAAGATTTTCTCAGAGTTCACGCGAGACCCAAAGCTCTTAGAGGCTGGTAGACCTCCAGGAAGGGGGCCACGGCATGGAGCGAGCCCCAGAGGAGGAGTTAGACCCACAGGGGATTTCTGTAACGACCGTGAGCCCGCCGACCGGGCAGGAGTGACGCCGACAGGGCCTGCCCCCGGGGCCGGGGCTCTGACGGGACCGGCCGGCCCTCCCTGCCACGCTCATCCCTGGGCTCCCACACCAGGGCACCCTCCGCGAGCTGCACCAGTCTGTCTGTCTCTCCCCACGGGCGCAGGGCCGGGAGCACGGGCACCGCCCCGGCCACTCTCCCAGCACCCGGTGCCCAGCGGTGCCCAGCAGGCATCTGCTGACTGAACAGAGAGCGGGGCTTAGCTTCGCTGGCTCATCGGCCACATGCCAGGCGCTCTCTGAATCGTCCCAGAGCCACCCTCACCCCCGACCTGAGTGCCACGCCCCCCAACAACCCTCCCTATTCCTGCCCCGCCTGCTGCACGGCTGCCTCTTGAACCCCCACCCATCTGCTGAGGTCAGGGAGCACGTCACCTCCTCCAGGAAGGCTTTCTGGGCTTCCCTCCCTAGGGTGGTGGGTTCACTGAGGCACCCACATGGTGTCTCTCCCTTCTCTGTCTCCTGTGCCCACACTTCTGAGGGTCACCTCTCAGTCAGCACTTGCACCCACATCTTCCCTGGCTCACACGCTCTGCTTCTGGGGAGCAGTGAGACGAACACGTGTGTCCTTCAGAGGAGGGCATCTGCGCGAGCACACAGCTGCCCCGCCCCGTAAACGCCTGAAGGTGTGCGATCCGCATACGCCTCTGTCCCGAGAGCCCCTGGCAAGCAGCAAGTGCCTAACAGGTGCTCGCCACACGGAATCTGACTTTACAGTTTCCAAAGCAGTATCAGTATCTGTTCCTAAGACGATCAAATCTCATCCCGAGACCAGCGTCCCGCATGTAAGTTCTCGGAGAGAAGTGCAGCGCTGGTCCTTGGACGTGCTTGTGACTCTCGGCCAGGCTCAGATCCTGCTGCAATATCAGCTGTTCTTTACGCAGCATGAGTCACAAACAGAATCTGTAACTAGGAAAGTGTCTGCGACGGATAAAACCCAGAACAAAGAAATGCAATCCCGAGTCCCTGGAGAAAACAGATTATCTTAACAAATGCTGTAAGCGCGTGAAAGAAAAACGGGTATAAACAGGAGAGAAAGGGGTCGTGATATGCTCACAGAACGGTATCTGGAGAAATCACAATCATGCCCCCTGCCCCCTTGCCACACTAAAATACAATGAGGATCTTCAGAGAACCAGACTGAATTGAAGTTATTTTCCCTTACAGATACCATTGCTCAACTCACAGACTAGAAATTATGGCAGTTGAAGCTCAAGGTAAATTCATTGGCTACATACACAGATGCCTGCTCGGAAAGCTGCGCTGTTGGTGAACACTCCCCAGGCTGTCACTTTTTGAAGACTTCGCTTGATTGGGATGACACGACACTGGAAGCGCTGTGTTTTATGCCTCCCCCCAGCCACGTGAAAACATGAAGGACTGAGGGGCCAATATTTTGAGAAACAGGTTTCTCAAGGTCTCAGCTCCTTCCCGGAGGGGGCGCCCCACAGACCAACAGATGAGCCTCTCTTCATTTTTCCATATGAGACTGATGTCCTAAATAAAACCAGAGCTTCTCAAATTAGAAATCCAAAAGCCAATAAACCTCTCATTTACATATTTAGTGTTTCATAAAACTGCAATGCCGCAAGGTGGTTCTGCCCAGAACTGAAGGAACTCTTCATCACTCACATGGTGTTTTCTCATGCACGCCCACCTTAAACGCTAATGTTCAGACAAACGTGCTGAAGAACACTTCCTCGGCTGTGTTTTTAGGTAGTCAACTTCTTATTAATTTCATCTCAGAAGAGAGCAAACTCGGAGGCAGAAAGTCCTATAGGACCTCTATCCTAACTAGCATAGAGCAACTGTGAGCGCTGAAAGTTCCAAAACAATAAATAGTAAGTGACTGAATGAATGACTGTGTCCGTCAGTCATATCCCTTCCAAGCTGATTCTTGGAATCAAACTGTGTTCTGTCTTCTGGCACTGGGGTCAAGGAGCAGTTCTCTCTGGAGGATGGAGGGAGGGCTTTAGCCCAGCTCGTCTCCGGGTGGGCCAGGCGGGGCTGTGCCCTCCACCCACATGGTGTGGCTGACTGCCTGCCCTGCACCTGGGTAGGCTCTGGGCTCAGCCTATTTGGAGATTCATTATCCTGAGTGAGGATGAGATGGCTGGATGGCAACACCTACTCAGTGGACAGCAATCTGAGCAGACTCCGGGGGAGCCCATGGAATGCAGCGGTCCACGGAGCTGCGAAGAGTCCACCATGACTTGGCGGCTGAGCAGCACCAGCAGCACCCTGAGTGGGGAGCCCTGACCCCACGAGGAGCAAGGAGGCAGGCTGGAGCAACGTCGCGCATGGTCGGAGGGCACAGGCGAGACGGGGGCGAGGCCTCGGCTTTTTCTTGGGCTCCCTCTCTCTCTCCTGCTCCTGCGTGTGCTCTGTCCCCTGTCTACCTCTGGGGATTAGGTGGGTCGTCGTCCTTGATGAGGACCAGAGCCAGCACGACCGCGGAATGAGCCAGGGCACGGAGGCTTTGATGGTGAAGGATGAGACCTCACGACTGTGGAGGAATGCCCCCTCTGTTTTCCCATCTCGTTTCTTTTCTGTTAGACTTGCTATTCAGAATTACCCTTGGGTGTCACAACAGACATACAAACAAATCAAGAAATCTTACGAGAAGAAAATATTTCTTTCCCTGTATGCCCTAGCTTCCCTTAAACGAATAAAGTCAGTCCCATGGTGCAAGAATAGAGTACTCAGCTAGAACAAGACATTTTCTGGTATGACCCAAGGTTATCTATTTAAACCAACTGGTTCTCCACTCAATCTGCTAGGAAGCAAGGATTCTTTTTTTTTTTTTTTTCTTTTTTATGTCAACACAATCTCATTTATATTTTTGGTCTAAAATCAGCACCGACAATAAGTCTAAGGTTGATGACAGAAAGAGGGAGAGTACATAAAACAGAAGCTGTGCATATGAAGAATCAAGCGCAGAGAGCACAGCCAGGACCCCGCTGAAGATATACGCTCGCAAACAGATTACCACAAGCCTTATGAGCGGAGTGCAAGGCTGGGGGAAACCTAAGAAGTCTGTGCACACAAACTGCAAGGCGGATGAATAAAAAATAAAGTCCTAAGCCCATTCATGTGATTGTTCACATATATTAAGGAAGAATGTGGTCAGTGTGGGCCTGTTTAACATGCAGAAGGTCGATGATTGCTCAGCAAATCTGGACAGTGCCAACTATCGGCTCAAACAAACGAGCCCAGAGAGCTCGCCTGTGGAGGCTTTAGAGCAGGGCGGGCGCTCCGCTTTCTGTGCGACAGCATGAATGACAGATTTATAGAGAATTTATAGGAGATCTAGAAGTAATTATGCCAAGTCGTTAAACGACAGGCACCGCCACCAAACCTCTCCCACAGCTTCCAATACGAGGACGCCGTCTATTTGCTTAAAAATTTGACTTAGTCTCTGTTCAGTCCATGGAATGACTTGCTTGTAGGCAGTGAAATGCCCCACAGGCCCCCAGAGTGGGAGACAGACAGGGACTGGAGGTAGGATGAAGCTCTATTTAAGCCTCACGGGATCAATCGGCATGTGGATGTGGGTGGAAGTCAGGAGGGAGGCAGGGGGCAGCCTAAGGAGTGTAAAATCTGGCCCCTGTGCAAGAACATGGGGCAAGGATCCCCCCAAATAACTCCCCCCAAGGTGAGAGATGCCTCTCTCAGACGACAAATGCTCCATTTCTTTATTTTGAAAATTAAGGATTGTTTGGGAAAAACATTTTAGCCTAAAATAACCCTCATTAAAACATATGGTGGTTACCTGACAAGAATCAGGAAAGATGTAGAAATTTAACATAGGTTTAGCAATTATTCTCTGGGGGTATGATCTCCTACTCACTGGTTATTGTTATGAAAAGGGCTTTTAAATACCATTTTGAAAAGAAAAATACTAAGGAAGTACATCCACACTGTTTGATGCTACCCAGCAGCAAAAAAATGATGAGGAAGCTCTTTATAAACTAACACAGAAAGACCTCTAAGATGATCTGATAAATGAAAAAAGCAAATACTGAAAAGCAAGTATGGCATGCTCCTTCTGGGGAGGAGGAAAGGGAAGAAGCAAGACTATACATGCATATCTGCTTCCATTTACATTAAAAATGATGGAACAAAAATCACAAATAATTCAGTAAGACAGATGCGGGAATCATTTTTTTTTCTTTTACAACTAGGTTTTTCTAAGAAATAGCTATAGATAAGACTTTCCAAGTGATGTTAAAAATACAAGTTAAATACATTCACAAGTATATTTTTCTTCTTCTAAGCCTGGTACAAAATTTATTTTCCTCAGAGTGTCTTTTCTGGTTAACTAATCTCAACCCCCTCACTGAAAAACAACATGCAGTTTTACAAACATTCCCAAGACCTTTTTATTTATCTCTTCTATGCTGCTTCTCAAGCCTTCATGTGCACACAAGTCATCTGGGAACCTGTTCAAGGGCAGGTTCTAAACCAGCAGGTCTGGGGGGATGAGCTGAGACTCCCCTCTGCTCGGCTCTCAGGGAAGCCTGTCCTGTGGGCCATGTTCTGGCAGCAGGGGTCCCACTCCTCAGGGGGAGAAGATCATGCTTCTCAGCACGAGCGAGCTTTCAATACGCATCAGCCAACGCACTGCTCCTCAGCGTGGAGCTGGGACCAGCAGAGCAGACATCTCCTGGGGGTGGCTGGAGGGGCAGAGACGCAGGCCACACTCCAGGCCCCCGAATGAAGGCCTGAGTGTTCAGCTCTCTGGGCGACACGTGTGCTCAGGCAACTGGAGGAGCTCTGTGCCAGGTGGTCTACTCTTCAGTTAGCGTTACATTCCCGTGGCGATCAATCACATAAAATAAAACACACAGAAACCCTCTGTCTTCATGAACATGAAGGAGGGGGTGGAAGGAGGCAAGGTGCGGGACAGCTGCCAGGGAAGAGGCAGGAGGAAGCCTGGGCTGAGCCCAGGGGCTGCCGTGCAGCAGTGACGCCTGCAGAGCCTCTGGGGACACCCGTCTGGTGGCGCCTCGGTCCTGCGGAGGAGCAGCAGGTGGAGGGTGGCTGAGCTCCGCAAGCTGAGCATGCGAGAAGGTCGAGAGGGGCTGACGCCACAGGAAATGACGGAAATTTGGACCTCATGGTGTGGAGGAAGGAGAGGATGCTAGAAGGGGGCTAACAAATCGGGCAGTGGAGACAAGCTCGGTGTTGAAGAGGTAAACAGGCAAAGGCAGGGAATGTGGCAGGGAAGGAAGACCATGAACGGAATTAAGGACCCCAAGGCAGAGACTTTCAGCTTATAATCACAGCGCATTCACTGACTGCTTAGCATGGGGCAGACACTCTGCTATTCTCTGTGTCCATTACCACGCGTATTTTTCTGTGGTTCCAGTTTTGACAGATAAGTAAACAGACTCACAAGGCAGCACCTCTGCCTCACAGGACAGAGCTGGGATACACACCCGGGGCTTTATAACTAGAATCTGTGCTCCTAGCTCCCACCCCGTCCTAACTCCAACGAAGAGGTCCAAGGTGTGGCCACGCACAAGTCACAGAAATAAAAGCCCACAGAGAGAGGCTGGGACATCCCTCAGCCAGAGTGGCCATTCCAAACGCTGAACTCAGGCCAGGGGTCCAGAACCCAGCCCGTCGCCCTCAGAGCCTGGCAGCTGCTGCAGGACCTGGCACTTCCAGTCTCTGCCCTCTGCCTGGGCTGGGAGTCACTACGGGGCTCACCAATGTGTTGAGCTCTCGTCTCCTTCTTGACACAGAGCAGGGTCCTTCCCTGTTCCCAAAGAGTTAGGAGTCAAGCACAGTTAGCCGTGTGGCCGCTTTGGGCCAGGAAATGAGACTGGAAGGGACCAGCGTCATTTCCAAGCAGCTTCATCCAAGCGCCGGCATGTGGCCCCTGTGCCCTGCAGTGAGCCCGGGGACAAGGCCCCCGTGGAGGAGCAGGGGCGGGCCGGGCAGCGAGGACGCTTCTCCCACCCTGCACCTCCGCTGCACGAGCCCTGTGAGTGGGGAACAGAGTGCTGCCGGGCCCCGGGGCCTCAGGTGGTCTCCACTGCGGTGCTCCTCTGTCCACACTGATGGATTCACTCGGTTCCCCACCCAGAGTGTCCGTCTCCGCTTCTCTCCGGTGCCCCTCCCCAGCTCCGGCCATCCTGGTCTCCTCATGCCTGGCCCGCGTGCCCTGCTGCTGTAGCTCGGCACCTGGCTCCTCTCCAACCCTCCACCCCTCCCCTCCGATCCACCACTGACCTCAGAGGTCATCTAGTTTCACAGACATCCTTCAGGGGCCAGATCAAACTCCTCCACCCATGAAGATGTCCCTGATCACTCACTCTCACCCCTTCTCCCAAATCCACATGACCCTCAGAATTCATCACAAAAGGCAACACTGCAACACAGCTTGTTGGGAGGCGTTTAGAAGATCAGCTCTGTCGCTTTGTCTACAGATGCCGGGGGTCCTGAGGCTAACCTTCGAAAGCATCCCTGGGGGGACACATGGTGCCACGCGTATGCTCCTTATGGGTTAGAGCGCAGATCTGGAACGCCTTCTGGTTGCCGGATCCCCAGAAAAGAAAGAAAGAGCTAGAAAGGCCCGAGGAAGACACATACAACACCAAGGCGACGGCACAGGTGAGGGTGCCAGGCCTACGCAGGGCACACAGGTGAGGGTGCCAGGCCTACGCAGGGCACACAGGTGAGGGTGACAGGCCTACGCAGGGCACACAGGTGAGGGTGCCAGGCCTACGCAGGGCACACAGGTGAGGGTGCCAGGCCTACGCAGGGCTCTGGGTTCAGTCTGGCAGACGCAGGCTGGGAAAGCGGTCACCATCCGTGAAACACTGAAGCCAAGAGCAAGACCAGCAGGGACGCAGCCGTCAAGTCTCGGTAGTGAATGGTGGAATTGGGTGGCACGTCTTGACTTTAAGGCTGACTCTGCCCAGATCATAGTTTGACCGAGAGTGAAGGTAAACACAGCGGTCCCCAGCCCTCAATAAAGCTTTAAGGCAGCTTAGACTCTCTTGAGACTCCTGTACGTCTGGCGCTGCCACTGGGAAGGACAGCTGTATGTGATGCGTCTCCTGGGGACACTGACAAAGAGAATCAGATGGGGACAGAGTTGGGTCCAGCGAGGCAAATTTTATCTTCTTCAAAGAAGTCAACCCCTACGCAGCAGTCTGGCCGAGCAGTTGAGAGGACACGCCGGGGACTCACCCTACCAGCCTCCAGCTCTCAGCGTCCCGCTCAGCTGGGTGACGGTGGACAAGTTCCTGACCATCTCCAAGTCTTAGCTTCCTCATCTGTAAGTGAGACAACTCCTCCTGCTTAAAAGTGAAAGTGTTCGTCACTCAATCGTGTCTGATTCTTTGCAAACATATGGACTGTAGCCTGCCAGGCTCCTCTGTCCATGGGATTCTCCAGGCAAGAACAGTGGAGTGGCTGCCATTCCCCCTTCTCCAGGGGATCTTCCTGACCCAGGGACTGAATCAGGGTCTTCTGCATCGCAGGTGGATTCTCTACCGTCTGAGCCACCAGGGAAGCCCCAAGGTTCTACAAGTGTGAAGATGAAGGGAGACTTCATGGACCCAGTCCCAGGGACAGACCGAGGCTGCTGCCAGCGTGAGCTATGGCATGTCCATCACCGTCGCTGCTGCCATCCTCGGTACTATTGGTTTTTCCAAAGAAAATGTGCTCTGCTCCTACAGCTGAGCAGAGCTCAAGCTTCATACAATTGCTTGCAGTTTTGAATTTTTGGACCCGAACTGTTCTTTGCCATCCTTGAGCAGCTTCTCTTTTTTTAACTAAAAAAATCGCATCATCATAATCAAGTAATGTTTGCACATGTAGATAAAGTGTGCATATATTAATAAAATTAACTTGTGGATGGTTTTTAATTAAGTTGTAGAATTGAGGCATTTTGAACTAAATAATAGTATTAGCTCACTATGGGGAATTTTATACTAGAAAAATAAAGAAAAGATTTGTTCAGTTATCTAGAGAATTCAGACCAAAAAATCCACTTGCACTTTAATCAGCTAGCCTAGCAGCCGTAATGGCTCTGGATACAGTAGATAATGACTGTAATTTATGTTGGCTGAGAATTCTATTAATTTTCCTATACCTTTCTTGAAGTTATATCATTAATTGCTATTAATGCTTCCTAATCAAGACAGAGCCAGTCACTGAAACAATTAACCTATTTCTGAAGGTGCAAATAGAAAGATAATTCGTCAATTTCCTCCTTTTCCTCCTGCTGCAGCACCAGGCTGGCTGTCGCCACGAAATACTCCTCTCCTCCGGACTCTCGGCGGCGGCTGTCAGCGATCAAAGAAAAGCAAGGCACGTGTTCATTGTAAGGGTCGCGCCTGCAGTTCCGCGGTGAGGAACAGTCATCTGTCAGCTCAGGTAAGAATCTCATCACAGCCACGATTTCCACCATCTACATACATTAAATGAAGGTAGATTCCTGCTCCCCCCCCAAAATACCCACCCCACACACCTCAGAAATCCAGTCTGTTTGTGAAATTAGAGGACACTGTCTTCCGGCCAAGCAGATTTCTCTAAGGTGACCTAAGGTGTGTCCGGTCTGGGAGGAGGGACCGGGCAGGTCGTGGAGCAGGTGACAGACTCCAGCTCCTGTCCCCAGAGGACCAGTGGGGACACGGCCTGGGCCATGAGCAGGGGTGAGAGCCCCAGACCTGTGGTCCCGACAAGCCTGGCCCTTCCCCGCCGCACACGCTCGGGAAGAAGACGGCTTGCGATGCGGGGCGGTTACGAGGGGCAGGGGGAGGGCGAGGAGGGAAGGACGTCCCTGTGACCTTTGGCGCCGCTTGGTGAGCCTGGGAGTTACCGTGCCACAGCTCCTGGGAGCCCCCTGGGGGCCGCTGCAAACAATCAACAAAGAGGGGGACTGCGGCCGAGGAGAAGGGCCGCCCCGCTCCAGTCCCTCTCAGGGCCCGTGGGGAAACGTCCTGACCGGCTTCCTCACGAGAGCCAGGCAGGACTTGAGAGCCCGAGGTGGGGGTCCTGGCACGGGCCTGCGTCCGCGGGCAGCCTGCCGCTGCCCCTGGCTGGGCTCACGGGCAGGGCGGCCAGGGCCCTCCCCACCTGGGGGCTGCACCCCTGTCTCCATGCCCGGCTCGGGCCCACCCCGCTGTGCTGACCGCGGCACCCCTGGCTGGGACAGGCTTCCTCCTTCCGCTCCCACCTCCAGGGCGGCGCTCTGTCTGAGGCAGGCACCCCAGGAGCAAGGCCGCACCTTCCAGCACGCAGTCACCCTTCATCCTGTCCTCCCCACACTCCTCAAGCCACCGCCGCCAAGGTGAGCCCCTGCTCCTAACAGCGCAATGTCCGTCCCCAGCATCACTCGCTGCCCGACAGCCGGCCCCGCCGACCCCCTGGAGGGTCCAGTAGCTTTCCCTCAGGCCCGTGTCTCTGAGGTCACCCCCCAGTCACCCTGAATGCTGTCATTAAAGCAAAATCAAGCTCCTGCCCCAAGGGGGCCTGAACGCACCCGTTCTGTGCTTCTTAATCCCTAGGGACATTTCCAAAGGAACAGATAGGGAAATAACTATCCTAACACTGAAAATCAGGATTGCTACCCTGCACGGGAGAGTTCTTACGGGGTGGTGTGAGTGAGCCCTGCTTGGGGCAAAGGCTTGCTGATCTGAACTCCTAACTCCTGGAGAAAAGTCCAAGGGACTCCCCAGAGAACCGCGTAAGCCTGGCCAAGGCCAGCATGAGAAGTCTTCATTTTAAAGCACTTGAAAGAACATCTCCTTTATGAAACGGAACGCTTCAGGAAGTTTTTGAATCAAATTGATTCGGATGAGTCAGAAAATCTGAATCAAATAAAAAACTCGTTGAGAAGAGTCAATAATATACTATAAATATGGAAATGGAATAATCTGAGATCAGAAAAGATTGTTTTTAGATGAGAGAACAGTCGCCAAAATTAGAAATTCGATAGAAGTCTGGAGGAACGGACCAGAACAGTGTACACAATCAAATCAGTGAATCTGGCCGGAGTTGAGGGCTCTTCCTAGAACTCAGAGGAGACAGATTAAATGAGCTACAAGGAGGGGACAGTAGACTGAAGACTCTTCCAGGAGACCCAGTGTGAGCACAGCAGGAGCTCGGACGGGAGAGCTGGAGGCAGCGCAGGAAAAGTGCTAACCGCGTTAACAGCCGACGCGAGCAAAGGTGATTTGCGTCTTCAACGAAAAGGGCCTCCTGAGGACCAAGGAGGAGACAGCCACACCGTCACGTCCCAGTGGAATGTGTGGCTTCGTGGAGAAGTAAAACTTGCAAGAGTTAGGACAGACTGAAGCGAGGTATCAACCCAAAGAAAGCAAAAATGTAAACCACGACCTCCAGACTTCTTCTCAACATTAAAGCTAGAAGAGGATGAGGTGACATCTGCAGAGTTTTAACAGAACTGAACCGTATCCCAAACATCCCAAAGATGTTGGTCACCAGCCAGACCCTTCTTGAGGAATCTGACAGGTTCATTCCAGGCGACACCCAGTGGTTTTCTGATAAGCAGTGAACAACTGGCCCTGAGCTGCTGCTGCTGCTGCTGAGGCGCTTCAGTCGTGTCCGACTCTGTGCGACCCCACAGACGGCAGCCCACCAGGCTCCGCCGTCCCTGGGATTCTCCAGGCAAGAACACTGGAGTGGGTTGCCATTTCCTTCTCCATGCGTGAAAGTGAAAAGTGAAAGTGAAGTCGCTCAGTCGTGTCCGACTCGTAGAGACCCCATGGACTGCAGCCCACCGGGCTCCTCCGTCCATGGGATTTTCCAGGCAAGAGCACTGGAGTGGGTGCCATCGCCTCCTCCGGCCCTGATCTGCAGTGCCCTCCAAGTTCCCTGGTGCAGTCATTCCCACCCCGGCAGGTCTGAAGATACAGACACAGCCTCACTGCACACGGTGCTGGGAGGAGACGCCCACAGCCAGCGCTCACCAGCACACAGCGGAACTCCAGCCTCAGCCGCCAATCCAAGGCTGTCCAGAGTTACTTGGCCGGGACTCAGGACTGGTAGGAATCTGCCAATCAGACTTACCATCTTAAGAATTTTATCAGAGAGACAGAGACAACTGTCAGTCCCTGAAGCTGTCATATAAAACTGAGTCTGGTGGCAAAAGAAGTCCTCAAATAGGCTGGTGAGGAAGAGGAGGGAGCCAGGGTGCACAGAGGAGCGGAGATGGGCCCCTGGCTCCTGAGGAGCTGGGGAGCGCTTCGGGTCCGGGAGGCCCTATTTTCAGCCTCTCGAGAGGCTGGGGGGCATCCTGCTCTGGAGCTGCATGAGATGCTCCCATTCCTTCTGCTCATCTGAACCCTTTTCCACACTGGAGCCGGCAGGTTTGTATGGGTCTCTGCTTTTTTGCAATTACAGAGCTCCACTAGAACATGCTTAAGAAACAGTTCCACTCCTAGGAAGCTATTGCAAAGAAAGAATTTCGGTATTCACACTGGATGTAGCGAAAAGGAGATTCATCATTCTGTCTATAATGGTGACAATCTGGAAACAATCTGAATGTCCCGCAACTGAGGATTAGGTTGATGAGTCGTGATGTCTGCTTACAAAGGAAATGAGGCAGCTACTTAAAGTGATAAAGTAGGTATTAATATTGTATAAATAATGAGATATTAAGTGAACAAGCTTACAAAAGAGTCCATACAGCATGATCTAATTTCACTAAGAATGTTTACGCTTAATTTGTATGAGACATACACAGGCAGACGTGGACACGTGGCTAGCTCAGTCCCAGGCCACCAACTAAAGGGAGTGTCACAGAAAGCCAGCCACGTGGGCTCACGCTTGCTCTACGCTCCAGTCCTGAGTGTGCAACAGCGTTACGTCTTCAGAACAAGGTGGAAGTGACAGTGTTTGTCGCGTCCGACTCTCTGTGATCCCATAGACTGTAGCCCACCAGGCTCCTCTGTCCGTGGAATTTTCCAGGCACGAATACTGGAGTGAATCGCCATTTCCTTCTCCAGGGGATTTTCCTGACCCAGGGATTGACCCTGGGTCTCTCACATTGCAGGCAGATTCTTTACCATCTGAGCTACCAGGTACGTACCTTAATGAGAAAATACTTTATCGCTTAACCGTCATCTGAGCCGTCAGCAAGATGAAACTTTTTGCAGGTGGAGTGTCTTGCCTTGACGTGGACGCCTGCTGATTGATCAGATGGTGGCTGCTGAAGGTGGGGTTGGCAAAGTCTTAAAACAAGAAGACAAAGACGCCCACCAGCATGACTGATTTTCCTCCAGGAACGACTTCTCTGCAGCACGCGATGCTGTTTGAGGGCACTCTATCCAGAGTAGGACTTCTTTCAAAACTGCTGTCCAGCCTCTCAAACCCTGTTGCTCCTTCATTTCCTTTCGTGGCAACAACGTTCACAGCATCTTCACTGGGAGTACATTCCAGCTCCATAACTCACTTTGCTCCTCCGTGAGAAACACCTCCTTACCCATGAGAGTTTTGTCCTGAGGTTACAGCAACTTAGTCCCATCTTCAGGCTCCACCTCTGATCCTAGCTTTCTTACTGTTTCCACCACACCTGCAGACACTTCCTCCACTGACGTCTTGAGCCTCTCAGCGTACCCATGAGGGTCAGCATCAGCTCCTTCTAAAATGTTGATGTTGACATCTTGACCTCTTCCCATGAATCAGCAACGTTCTCAGTGGTGTCTACAAGGGTGACTCCTTTCCAGAGGGTTTTCAATCAACTTTGCCGAGATGAATCACAATCAATGGCGGCTACAGGCTCATGAAATGTATTTCTTAAATAACGACTTGAAATTTGAAATGACCCTTGATCCATGGACTGCAGAATGGATGCCATGCAGGGAACAGGCAGGAAAATATCCATCTCGTTCATCTCCCCTGGCTCTCGGGCGACCAGGGGCTCTGTCAGAGCAGTAATATGCGGAACCTTGTCTTCCGAGCAGTGGGTCTCGAGGGTGGGCTTGAGATATTCAGCACATCACACTGTGCACGGATGTGCTGCCAGGCAGGCTCTGCTCTTCCGCCCGGAGGGCACAGGCAGAGTGATTAAGGGCCACTCCTTCGGCCCTAGGACTTTCAGCACGGTGACTGTCTTCAATTCACCAGCTGCTTTACCCCTAACAAGACTCAGCCTGTCCTCTGGAGCTTTGAAGCCAGGCAATGACTCCTCCTCTCTCTCTATGAAAGCCTTGCACGGACAGCATCTTCTGTGAGAAGTCTGTTTCATCTGCAGTGAGAATCTGATGTTCAAGGTGGCCACCTTCATCAGTCATCTCAGCCAGCTCTTCCGGGAAACTCGCTGCAGCGCCTACACAGCACCTGCTGCTTCACCCTGCGCTTTTACGGGAGAGGCGTCTTTCCTGAAAGCTCCTGAGCCCACTTCTGCTGACTTCAGGTTCCTCTTCCACGGCTTCCTCAAGTCTCTCATCCGCACAGAACTGAAGGGTCAGGGCCTTGTTCTGGACGAGGCCAGATGGGGCTTAATGGAATGTTGTGGCTGGCTTGCTCGGCGCTGCAGGCCAGTCAAGTCTGTCTCCATACTGGCAACGAGGCCGTTTTGATTTCTTACCGTGTGTGTTCACTCCTGCGGCACTTTTTATTTACTTTAAGACATTTCCCTTGCACTCCCAGCTTGGTGAGGTTTTGGTGCTAGAGGCCTTGCTTTTGACTCATCTCAGTGCTTGACAGGCCTTCTTCACTGAGCTTGATCATTTCTAGCTTTTGATTTAAAGTGAGAGATGAGCGACTCTTTCTTTCACTTGAACGCTTGGGGGTCACTGCAGTGCTGTTAACTGGCCTAATTTCAATACTGTCGTGTCTCAGGAAACAGGGGGGCCAAGAGAGAAAGAGAGAGATGGTGAAACAGCCGGTCAGGGGAGCAGTCGGAACACACGGGGCTCATCAGTCAGGCCTGTTTTAGGCGGGTGTGATTCGTGGTGCCCCAAACATGGTAGTCATGTCAAAAATCACTGGCCACAGGTCACCGTAACACGGTAACAGCAATGAAGACGTTTCAAGCTAGACATCCCACGAGACCTTCCCCTCGCTTTAGCTCCGTGAATCAGTGCGTCGTAGCCCCTGCTGACTCCACGTTCTCCCCCAGACTCTGGGCACGACCCCTCCTGCCCCGCCTCGCCACTTGCGGTTCCAGCACCGCTGATACCCTGTCCAACGCGCCGCCAAAACCCTCCTCTCATTCGTTTGTGAGCTGCAGCCAGCAAGACCTTAGAACGCTCACAGGCCCAAAGTCTGTAATGAATTAGCACGACCCACGGCGTGACGTCCCCAAGTCTCAGGACACACGGCTCCAGCTTCTCCTATTGAGCCCCAGACCTGTTCTCCATCACCTGCCTGAACACAACGCCACCAGCCGCGGTGAGCCACCGCTTTCCGGGGAAGTTCTCCCCGCCTCCGCAGGCGGTCCCCTACCCCGCCCCGCCCTTTCACCTGGTGCTCCCCACTGCCTCCTCTCCACCCTGAGACGGTCAGCGAACTGCGTCCTGGTGAAGCTTTCTCAGAACGGGCACCCCCTCGGCTCAGTCAGGCAGCCCCTCTGGCGGCCGCAGAGACCCCAGGGCTTACTCCAGCGGTCGGCAGCACGGATCTTGTTCCTTGTCTCTCCCTGGGCGGGCCGTGGCCTCTCTGAGGCCCAGTCTGTGTCCGGGATGTAAGCGGTGTGCGCAGTCTGGGTCTCAAGCAGTCTTGGACGTGCAGCAGGTCCCAGTGAATTATGCTGTGAGGTCCGCCGCTGGACTGTTCAAGGCTGCAGTCTCCAGTGACCCCACGGAGCCTAACCACGTGCGAGTTCAGCTGCTGAGTCCGTGGAATCTTTAAGAGCTCCGAAGGCCCACGCTGCCCTCGCAGACAGACTCCATGGAGCATGAATACCAGGCAATGTCTGGTCAAGGCCTCGACGTGATCAAGGCTTTCCACCAAGTCTCTCAGTTCATCAGGGAGGGGGAGAGGGGCACCCGAGTCCTTCTGCCACCCCGCCCCTCCTCCAGCTGCTCCGTTCCGTTCTCACTGGAAGGGTCCAGAGAGCCGGGCGTGTTGACCCATCTCTGATTCTTCACCTGCAGCTTCAGGTGAGCCCACGGCCTCGGCAGAGACAAACCTGACGTTAAGACGGGAGTGGCGCTGGTGCACGCCCCGGGCCACACGGCCAGCCGTCCACCCCAGGTGCCACCTCTGCAGACGAGTCAGCCGTTCTCTGGTCGCTGACACGTGTACTGTGTCCCGGGGAGGGAAGTCTGACTCAGGATCTGCTGAGAAGCCCAGCTTGTTTGGTTTGTCAGATGAGGCGGGGACAGGGTGAGAGGGAGGAAGGGGGGATGAGGCAGCAAAGATGGGTCATGTGAGATGGAATATAGTTAATAATAGTAATTATATTAGTAGTAGCATGAATTATTCATATTTAGTTAATAGTCACTGTATTAGCTATGATAGTAATAGTTATGAGTTAATGGACTGATGGTTGCATTGGATATTGTAATAATAATAGAAAGAAGAATAATTCCATGCCAACCGATCATCTGAAAGAAGTAGAATGTAATACTGTTAGTGGTACGGATGTGTTCACGAGAAAAGGGTGTGAGGAGCCATGTATGTGGAAAATGATTAGAGGACGGCTCTCGGTGGAAGTGAGCATCCAGTGTCCCCTCCCACAGACACACCTGAATAAGCACAGCTGCTTTCCCAGGGCTCCAGACAGCGTGGTGTGGGGATGGAAGACAAGGGGGCCCCCTACTTCTGGGGTGTCTGATCATGCCCTGGCTTTGGGCTGGGAAGGCGGCTCGTGACCCAGTCAAGGGAGACGCTACCACCTTATCTCTGCCTAGAAGGGAACCCCAGCAAAAGTGTGACTCCCGTAGGAGGCCCACGGAACTCACAGACTAGAAGCGAAAGGCTAAAACCAGAAGCCTAGAGCTTAAGAAGAAGCTGTTTCTGCCTCACAGGGACTTTGCTCAGAATCCGTGAGCCCCGCATCTTCTCGTCTCCCAGTGGAGACCGTATACTGTGAGGGCAAGGAGGCGTCTGTGTGCACGCGTGGTGTGAGCACGCACACATGTATGTGCAGGTGTGTGTATAAGCAGGAACGTAACTTTGAGATAAGCGTTAGAAATCAAAATGATGTCGAGATGTCTTAGTTTTCCCCCCTTCAGGGCCCTGGAAACAAACGGTGTGACTTGCGGCTTTAATTTGCCCATTGGCCATGAGCAGATCCTCTAAGCCTGATGCACGAGTTTGGGTCTCTTCAAACGAGTGCCGAGGTTTCCTGACCTCCGACCTCCTTATTACCGTGTCTGCCCCCACTCAGGGTTGGCTCAGCGCAGGGAGGGTCTTCCCTCTGAGCTCCTAGGGGACATCTGAGCTCTCGTGCATCCTGGCTACAGGATGTGTTACTCTTGTTTAGTCAGCGAGTCGTGTTTGGCTCTCTTGGGGCCCCATGGACTGTAGCCTGCCAGGCTTCTCTGTCCACGGGATTTTCCAGGCAAGAACAGAGTGGGCTGCCATTTTCTCATCCAGGGGACCTTCCTGATCCCAGGATTGAGCAGCATCTCCTACTCTGCCTCCTGCGTTGGCAGGTGGATCCTTTACCGCTGAGCCTCCAGGGCTTCCCCACGTTACTCGAGACTGGCTGCAGAGGGCATCCGGCTGGGACACTTGCTCCTTAGGCAGCATACCCACAAAGGCTCCCACAGGGAAGAAAGAGGGTGGGCTATCAGTGAACCTGCTCGGGGAGGCTTTGGAGGAAGAGAGCTTATAGGGGAAAGGAGTTGCCACAGTTGGAGGCATGTTCTGGAGGAAATGAAGGCGGAGTGGAGCTAAGGTGGGAGAGGAAGGCAGTGGATGGGAGAGAGACAGACCCCAGCCCTGCGGCCTGAACAGGCCCAAGGAGCTCCCCGTGAGGCCTGGAGGGTCTCCACTTCGAGGCCTCCTGCAGGCTGCGCCTCACCCCCATCTCTGGAGTTCCCCTGTCGTGAACTCCCCCTTGTCTCAGTGCATCACCTGAACGGGGAGCAGGGAGGAGAGTGAGGAGGAGACAAGGGCACCTCCTTTTCTGGCTCCCCAGCCCGGCCCCACCTCAGGGGCTCCGCGTGGCTTCTCCAGGCCTTGACACAGAAACAGCTCCCGTCCCTGAGTACACACGGGGTTGCAGAAAGGTTCCACACTGTCTGGTTAAAAAGCGGGAAGCCAAGTCCGTGGCTCCCCTTCGCTTCCTTCCGTGGGATGTCTGGCTGCCTGTGCTCAGCTCAGCTGGAGGAGGCTGGGGAGCAGACAGTGGCGTGGACAGCCCTGCGGGCCGAGGGCCCAGAGGCAGGCCGCACGCAGCCTGAGGGAGGGGCGGGGCTGGGGCCGGCGGTGTCTGCTGGCCCTGCTCTCTTCAGCTCCTTGACTCTTGGGCGGTCCCTCCATCCTCGTTTCCTGTGTAACTGCCAAGCTCTCTCGCTGGCCCTTCCACTTGCTGAAGCCCTTCTCCAGGATGCACTGCTTCTTAAGCCCTGTCCCGTGGAATTCAGCCTTGTACTTGCTTATTGCTTCATGCAAGACGCTGAGGGCCCACCACGTACCAGTCACCTCGAAAAAGAAGTTCTGTGGTCAAATAAACATAGCAGCTCCTCCTCTCTCAGAATCCACAACACGCACATTAGCATATGAAAGCAAAATCTGGAAGGAATAAAGGCGGCTCTCTTCCTGTGGCCTGAGAAATGCCATGCCTCAGCTCCTCCTCCCGTGCTAGACTTATCTTCCTAAAACACAGCTGTCACCCCAGAGCTCCTATCTTTAAACCCTTCTTGAGGTCACACAACAAACTTCAGCTCCATCCACGTTCCTGTGGCCTCGCTTGTCTTCTTTTGTACCAAGTGGAGGGGCAATCCCCACCCACAAACTCTTGCTCACATCTCCACCCACAATCCCTTGCTCATACCTCCACCCACAATCCCTTGCTCATACCTCCACCCACAATCCCTTGCTCACATTGGTCCCTTTTCTGGAAGGCTTCCTGGTCCAGATCTCTGCTTCCACCTACCCTTCAAGGCACATCTAAAACACTTCCACAGCCAGGAACTCCACGTCTGACCCTCTCAGGTCACTCACCTGCAGCCTCTGATGGATGACTCATACCACACACACTGAGGGGAATGGACGGTCCCCTTACCTCCTCCAGGGAAGGACCTGCTCTGAATTCGTCATCATTTGCACATCCTGTGTGACCTCCCTCCTCCAGCACCTGACACGGAGCTAAGGCTGAGCAGCGGTCCAGTACAGAGCTTGCTGGCCGGGGCTGCTCCCCAGCTACAGGACGCCAGTAGGTCATCGAGTTTCCATTGCTGCCACTTTCCTTCATTAAGAGCGCATATTTTCCTTAGTTTATGACAGGGCTGCTCCCTGATAAACCCACTGTAAGTCTAAAATATCTTAAGTTGAAAACGTATTTACTACATCTAACCTAGGGGATTCCCGGGTGGCTCAGTGATAAAGAATCCGCCTGCCAATGCAGGAGATGCAAGAGACGTGGGCTCAGTAAGATCCCCTAGAGTAGGACATGGCAACCCACTCCAGTATTCTTGCCTGGAAAATTCCATGACAGAATCCTGGTGTGTGATAGCGCAAGGGATCTCAATGAGTCTGGTATTACTGAGCGCGCACACACACATACACCCCCTCAATTACTGAGCATCAGAGTTCAGCCAAGTGTCCCATAAACATATTCAGAACACACACTGGCCTACAGTTGGGCAAAACCATCTAACGTGAAGCCTGTATTATAATAAAGAGTAGAATATCTCATATAATTTATTGAATACTGGATTGACGCGAAAAATACGAGGGCTGCGGGGGTCAGAGTGGCAGCAATTGTGTCCACTGTTTGCCCTCAGGCCCACAGGGCTGACCGCGAGCCGCAGCTCGCCGCCAGCGCCCGGCATCACGCGAGGACATCCTACTGCACGCCGGCGGCCAGCCTGGGAGAAGATCAAAGTTCAAAATTCAAGTATGGTTTCTGTTAACTGTGTATCACTTTTGAGTATCACTCTGAAGTCAAGAAACTGTAAGTTGAACCGCAGGAGGTCGGGGACCGTACGTATAGGCTTTGGCATCCAGACAAGCAGCGGACTGGAGTCCAGCTCCTCCCGGGCAGAGGAGGCAGGCTCAGAGCAGCGGCTGCAGGATGCGTGTGCACAGTCAGCGCGACCCATTTTCTCCACACCTGTCGTTTCAGCTTTTGTCCCGGTTAGAAAAGACCGGCTCCCCACAAGTTCCCGGGCTGGGCCACCCCAGTTCCCACAAAATTGGGAGCTGGCACAGATCAAGGGTGCCTTCCTGGTAAGGCCCTGCAAACCAGCCTGCGGAGAGCTGGGGCCACGGACGGGAGCTGCATCCGTGAACTTGAGCAGAAAGGGGCCACTGGCGCTGGAGGGCCCTCTGTGCCCCGCAGCAGAGTCATATTTATGGAATACAACAGAGCGCTGATTATCCTGACTAATTGGGGATTTAACGATCTGAATAATCAATTTTTCTGGATAAGTGATCCTGATGGTTCCAAGAGGAAGAGCCATCACTGTTTGGGCGGAAGGGCCAACAAACTGGCCTTTCAGGAGACCTGCAGGCCAGAAGTGAGCACTGAGGCCACTTCCAAGCTAAGACTGCAGGTCAGTGAAGGACTAGAGACGTCTCCCCCCACACCCTGCACGGAATGTGGCTGGGCTGCGTGTTGGCGCAGAACCCTCCCCGCACCCCGAGAGGCCCAGGAGGCTTCAGGCTGGGACGGCAGCATGCGTGGACAGGACAGTGCAGTCGGTCGATGCCTCGGAGTGACCTTGGAGGAGTTCAGGCACCGTCCAGAGAGCCAAGGAAACAGAG
>SJYC01034811.1:0-54721 GCA_006408675.1 Madoqua kirkii
AATATACAGCCTTGACGTACTTCTTTTCCTATTTGGAACCAGTCTGTTGTTCCATGTCCAGTTCTAACTGTTGCTTCCTGACCTGCATACAGATTTCTCAAGAGGCAGGTTAGGTGGTCTGGGATTCCCATCTCTTTAAGAATTTTCCAGTTTATTGTGATCCACACAAAGGCTTTGGCATAGTCAATAAAGCAGAAATAGATGTTTTTCTGGAACTCTCTTGCTTTTTTGATGACCCAGCGGATGTTGGCAATTTGATCTCTGGTTCCTCTGCCTTTTCTAAAACCAGCTTGAACATCTCAAGTTCACGGTTCACGTATTGCTGAAGCCTGGCTTGGAGAATTTTGAGCATTACTTTACTAGCGTGTGAGATGAGTGCAATTGTGTGGTAGTTTGGGCATTCTTTGGCATTGTCTTTCTTTGGGATTGGAATGAAAACTGACCTTTTCTAGTCCTGTGGCCACTGCTGAGTTTTCCAACTTTGCTGGCGTATTACTATGTGTGAAACAGATAACTAAGTAAGGGCCTGCTGTATAGCATGGATTAGCATAGGGAACTCTGCTCAGTACTCTGTAAGGACCTAAATGGGGAAAGAATCCAAAAAAGCCTGGATGAGTACATGCATATGTGTAACTAAATCAGTTTGCTGTATACCTGAAACTAACTCAACATTGTACATCAACTGTATTCCAATTTGAGAAATGAAGGCCTGGCATCTGCTAATCAGAAAAAAGAAAGTCAGGCTTCAGTGATTCATTTCAGTAAACACATTCAATTCCTCCCTAAATCTGTTGGTCTCCTTTTGGCTCAATCACATTAAAATATATATATATATATTTGGAAAGCACGTGCACACCTTTAGTGCCGAGGTGGCAAGAATGACACAGTGTCCCTTTTTCTGTAAGACGACCAGACAGCAAAGAAAGAACACACCGAGTGCAAGTGAAAACTCGCAGGATCCAAGAGCAGCAGATCTCCCATGGGTTGCTAGGAAGAAAAAGGAATTATTAAAATAAACATTAAAATGCATTTTTTTAGTTGTTTGGGTTTCAAAACAGCTGTGACAACTGTTGATTACTACCCTGTGGTGACATTTCATGCCAAGAAGACTTATTCCCGAGCATAACTTGGAGGGCTAGGGCCGAAAAGACAGACAGCTAATATGAGGAATGGAGTGGAGGTCAGGCACCTGCTTTAAGAACCATCAAGACCACGCCAGCAACAACACGCTCTTTTGATTTGCTAAATGACAACATGCTTTTTTGATCTGTTAAATAACCAAACACATATATCTTATTAGCAATAGCAACCTTGGCTCTGGGCATTTCTGAGGAATTAATGAGCAACTGACATTTGCAGCCCAAGGCAAGACTCCTCCAGCCTTCCAGCAACCCCCTGGAGGGCCTTGATCATGACTGCTTGATTAGCCTGACCTTTCCTACTGGGGAAGGCTTCCTGAGCCCCAGTGGTCCTGCGCCCACCCGCCCTTCTGGGCGCTTCCAGCCTGCTTGTACAGAGCTGGGCAACGGGACAGGACCTGATGAGTGAGCGGCGCTAGAGCGGGCATCTTCATTTCAGGCTGAAGCCGGCAGAGGCTCTGGCAGCAGCCTCCGTCATGCCTGGGACCTGAGGGCATGGCGCCCTTGGGGTGGGGGAGGGGCACAAAAGCTGCCTGGGGCCATGAGCCTCCACAGGGACCCCCAGTGAACGCTGAGACCATGGGGTTGTTTGTGATAGCAGCAGGACCCAGGCTGCTCACTACCCAAAGTCTAAGTCAGAGACACAGCACTCCAACAGAAACGTCCACCCAGCCTCATCCGTTTCTCTTCACTGAAGCAAGTCGCCTGCCATCTCGAGAGCCAACTTCAGGGCCAGAATCAGGTGGAAAGGGGGCTTCCCAGGTGGCTCAGTGGGTAAAGGACATGCTTACAAAGCACAAGATGCAGGAGACATGGGCTCAGTCTCTGGGCTGGGAAGATCCCCTGGAGGAGGAAATGGCAACCCGCTCCAGTACTCTTGCCTGGAGAATCCCATGGACAGAGGAGCCTGGCAGGCTGCAGTCCACAGGGTCCCAAAGAGTCAGACACGACGGGGCCACGGAACGACTGAGCAGGCAGGTGGAAAAGGCCCCAGCCCAGAAGGAGGCAGGGCCAAGCCGTGAAGCCACTGCTGAGCTGGACTGTGAGGTAACCCCCTGGATGGGCAGAGGGGAAGGGGAGTTTACACGGAGCAGAGAACAGGAATGACCAGCATGTGTCCCCAGAGGCCAGCTGTCCAGTCCACTGAGACTCTGTGTGATCATCCGTCCGGCAAAGGACCGCGGCAGCCTCGGGCACCAAGTGCTGTGGCTCCCTGACTGCGTCCACCCCTCTGCCCCCAATGGCAGTGCCCGCTGGCCCACCGCCCAGAGCCAGCGTCTGCATGCCTCAGCCAGTGGTCCCTCTGGGGGCTGGGTCCTGCTCTGTGAGCGTCTCGCCTACCACTGTCACTGGCTGATGGCAGCGGGGGGCTGCCCTGTGGACACCTCAGCTCCCTTGTTCCCCCTGCATGCTGTGCACTGGCCCTGGAGGCCCCAAGGGATGGAGCTGTGGTCTCCTCTGGCCCACCATCCACGACACCACGTGCTGCTCTGCCTTCCCTGGGCTGTGCCACATGTCACCCCTGCCTCCCAGATGAACCGTCTGTGCTGAAGTCCTGCTCTTGGGGTGTCAGTGGGAGAATTCAAAATAAAACAGCATGCAAAGGCGCTGTGTGGCGCCCTGCCTCTGGAAGGCTCTGGATCCATGCTGACCAGCATCGGTCACTGTCATTTATTGGGAGCTCTGCGAGGAAACGAGAGAGGGGACAGGCTCCGTGAAATGGCACAGCTGAAGACGGCTGGCACTGCGGAGTCAGGGGATGAGGCAGACCAGGAACAGCCGGATAATTAAGCAGCATCCATCCTGTTTACTGCAAGATACAATATATTCCACAACTTGGAGAAATCAGATGCACAAAATCGTACCCAGCTCCATGGAGGGCTGCACGTGGCCGCCGGATACACACCAGCGTGCTCGGCCACCCTGACTCTGTAGTAAAGCCATTGCTTTTTCCCTCAGACGTGCGAAGGGCTCAGAGCACAGGCACACTGAGGTTTGGAGACTAAGCACTTCTCCACATACAGTGGAGGACGTTCCGCTGCCCCCAAGCTCTCTGCTCGCTTCACCACAGAACTCCGCCTCTCTGCCCCACCCGCTGGGAGCTGCTGTGTTCCCCCACAAGCTGGGCACACAGCAGGTGCCCACAGACTGTGTGCCGGAGGGTGTTAAAGGACAGCAGAGTCAGGCGGACCCTGCTGAGTCTCCTCATCTGAGAGATGCAGTCAGTCCCACCTCCTGCTCAGGGTCCCAGCGTCAGAGGCCGGTGCGTGGGAACCTAGGACACAGCAACAGCCTCCAAGTGCAGGAGACGCCCCTCCACGCGCCAGGCACCTTCCATGGCTGTGCCGCAGGGGTCCACACGCGGGAGGCTGGCGGGGCATAGGGGACACACAGCCGACGGGAGCTGCCGACAAGGGCCCCTCAGAAGAGTCTGCACATTGTTAAGAGGCCTGGTGGAATCTGGCTGCGGAAATAGCTATGGGTTCTTTGTAGGGGTGGTGACTCCTGGTGTCTGTATTAAAGGTAGGACTCCGGGAGCCGTGTGGAGCTTGAGGAAGGAGTCTGGGGCCGCAGAGTGGTGAGAACCCTATGTCCTGAGGGAGATGAGCTCTAGGGCGGCAGGTACAGGGGGGCCTGGGCCCCAAACCCCACGTCCTGACTGCCAGGCAGAGCGGCCACTATGGCTGACGGCGGCGATGGGCTTGGAAAAGTGGCCCGGGATTCTGCTCCGTCTTCACGGAAAAGCCCGCGTTTCTTAGAAGGGACATAAGGGCCTTCATCATCTGGGGCTCAAAGCCTCCGAGCCCGGGTTAGCCTTCAGGGTGCACCTCTGAAACTCAGTTTTGCAATGAGACAGCCTAAACTACAGAGCTTCACACACACACAGACATACACATACACAGATACACATAGACAAATACACAGATACACATAGACACATACACACACAGATACAGATACACAGACACACACACACACATCGACACACATATACACAGATACATATACACAGACATACACACAGACACAGATATACATACATACAGAGAAACACACCCATAGCCACACACATACACAGGCACACACAGACACAGATATACATACATACAGAGAAACACACCCACAGCCACACACATACACAGGCACACACAGACACACATACCCACAGACACACACAGACACAGACACACGCGCCTAGGTCACCGCACGGGAGACAGACGTCTTCAAGCACTCTTCAGATACACTCGCTCCTCAAGGCTCTCAGGAAGGAGACCAACCCTGGGCTTCATGAATTCCTCTGAGATGGAGCAGAGGGCTCTCTCTACAAGACGTGCTGTGCACGCTCTTAAACTATTAACAAACGTTTCTTCCCTAACAAGTCTTAGGAGGAGCTTCAAGGTAGAAAACAGAGGAAAGGGGGCCATGCTGGACGAGCATGTCTGCTGGGACTCGGCCTGGCACCCTGCCCAGTGGCTGCCTGGAATCCGGCTTTATGTTGGGGGGTCTCCTGGCACCTTCCCAGGACTCCTGGGCTCAGCAGAACCAGCAGAGAAGCTCCTGGGCTCACTAGCCACACAGGTAACTCGGAGCGGTAGCCCCCATGCTCCCATTGCTTATGAGGAGCACCCCTGGGCGGCCCCCCAGCCAGCACCTGCTCCGATCTATGGAAAGAAGGCAGAAGCTCCATCACGGAAATCACACGGCAGGAACGGGAGCCGGCGCGCTCTCTCAGGCATGCATGGCTGAACTGTTTTCTGCATCAGTACAGTAACTCAGAGGAAGCGGAGAAAGTCCAAATTATAGAATATTTTCTTTTAAATTCAGTTCATCCATTTTAATGGCTCAAATGAATTGCTAAGAAAACGGTTTCAAAAAGAGGCCCCATCAAGGCCACATCATTGAAAAGGAAGGTTCATCTGTAAATGGTGGCATCGGCGGTGCCTAAGGCCTCACAGAGACCGTTCAGGGAAGCACGCAACAGTGCCTCTGCAGAGCTGTTCACCTGTCATCTGGGGACCGGCAAGGGGATGGGTCCCCAGGCCAGGCTAGGTGCCGAATCCAGAAGAGGCTCAGGGAAACCACGCACAATCCCAGGAGGCCAGAATCAGAGCCTGGGCCGGGTGTAAAGGAGAGAAACGTGATCAAAGCCCCGAGGGGAGGGGCTCTCTTGGTAAACGCTGGCCAGTCAGCTGCCTGCTCCGCCGCAGGAAGGGTCTTCTGCGGCCCTGCCCGGCCCTGGCCTGGAGGGATGGGCACAGCGGCCTCCCAGGAGAAGGCAGAGCTAACGCTCGTAGAGACGGATCTAGAGGCCATGTGCATCACCCACACGGGGCCGGCTCCCCGCGGTTTCCCGGAGCCGCGCTGGGTCCTGCCGGAGGCGCTGAGGGCTCCCTTTTGTCCGCCACGGTGAAAGGCTCATCTTCCGACCCCCAGTAAACTCAGGTGGATCTGAAGTCCGCGCTTGCAGGGCCCTCGGCCTTTCCTGCTCAGGACAAGTGACCACGAAGCGGAGGTCCTAAGGAGTCCTGCCCCCCAGTCCGTGCGCGGCGGAGGCGCAGACCCCGGCGGGCGGCGGCAGGGCCCGCCCCGCGTCTCTGCTCGCCCCGCCTGGCGCCTCCACGGGGGAGCCGCCTAAGAGCGGGCCTGGCTGGAAGGAGCTGCCGGCAGCCAGCTGGGAACGCAGCTCAGCCGCTTCTGAGCAGAAAGGACTTCTGTTTTTCACCTGTCTGCGTGTTCTTAAAAACACGACAGGGCCTTGCTTTCAACTGTCTCCGCACAGCTGTGCGCCGCTGCCCTCGCGCGTTGACGGCGGCGCCCCGGGGCCGTGCCGCAGAGCTCGCGGAGCGCGGTCCCGCCGCCCGGCGCCGGCGCTCATTACCCGGTCAGCCCGCCTCGCCGCCGGCCCGGCCCACTCCCCAGTTCTTCAATCACCCGAGGCCACCGCGTGTGGCCGGGCTGCGGCCTGACCAACTCTCCGGGATATAATTCTAATAGGGCTAATATTTTAAAATTATTTTTTGCCAAAAACAAAGGCTTGCCTGACCATCCTGGGGTCATGCCACACACCCTTCTCCGAAGCATGGCCAGCTTTACGCTCATTAAAATCTTTTCATGATGACACCCTTGCTATGGAAGGGCATGGGGATGATCGACCTTGGCATCTAGGCTGAAGGCAGCATTATTTTCCTTGATTACCAGCGGCAGAATAGAAGGGAAATTATAAAGCCATTGAGAGGATTAATACAGCCTTGATCTCTCTCTCCTGGCTAAAGACCCCATCTCGAGTGATTAAAATTCTGCAGGAAAAAAAATGGTCATGTAGCATACGCCGGCTGCCACAGACAGATACAGTATCAGCTCCGTGCATCAGCTTGCGGTGACAGCCGCGCAAAGGTTAATTATGCATGCTGTATATCGTTTTAATCATTTTAATCAGAGCGCTGTTTCGCTACAGTCCAGACTGGAACTTTTCCACATGCAGGGTAAGCAGTGCAGCTGAGGTTGTGTTCGTGCAGGAAAAGAAAGAAAAACGGTTCACTGACCACAGAACAGAAAGATAATGCCAGAGCTATTGACTGAACAACAAGATTAAACCCGGTGTCCCCCGTGAGCACGCCGGCAAGGGTGCAGTGAGGCCGCGGGAGCGGCTGCTGAGCTGGGAGGAGCCGCCGGCCCTGAGCCTTCTCCACCCGAACTCCGAGGCCCAGCCCAGCACCTGCTCCGGGGGGCAGGATGCTACGACCTCTGCGTCCATCGAGCTCAGCGGCTGCGGGCACGCGGCTCTGCCCCCAGGTCCCACTGCTGGCCGCCGCGCCCAGTAAGCTCACAGACGCTCTGATTCCTGCCAGGTTCTCTGATGCAGAGTGCCCGCTCCTTGCTGTCCCTCCAGGTTCACCCAGAGACTGCAGGCTGGCACCAAATGGTAACTTGTGCCAAACCGTCCCTGTGTGGTTTCTGGCCAGATTGTACAGCAGTGTGCCCTCAGTGACGTGTCTTTGCACACCACCACGTTTTGCCCCTATGAGTTCATGGTCTGGTTCCACGGTCAAAGAGCACGTCCGCTGAACGCTTTTTCAGCGCTGAGGACAATCTAGAAACTAGGCGAGTTGCTGCACACAGGACGCTGAGAAGTAGCTGCGCCCAGAGGAGAACAGGAGAGGGGGACCTGTCGAGTGCGCTCCGATGTGAAATCACTGATGGTCCGATGTCAGAGCTGCAGTCCAAGGAGTACTCAGGGCAGCTTTCCATTTTCCGTTACGGTCACCTGAGTTAGAAAATGTTAGCACAAAAATCCTTTTTTGTTCTTGACCCAGGTGGTGAGTGCACAGGTGTGTTTAATAATCCGTCCAGTTGAGATTATTATACTTTTCTCTATGCATGTTAGAGTCATCTATTAAAGAAAATGTAAATGTCACAGGGCAGCCCTGAGGTTAGGAGAAAAATATTTCCTCTCCAAGTAAAAATGGTGACTCTCCCGGGACGGGGAGGCAGGTGACGGGGAAGTGACAGAGGCCCCTGACGGCAGGCCTGCGGCTGCTCATCTCTAAAGAGCGATGAGTCGCCAAGACGGTGTCTGAGACCCCACGGTGATTCTCACGAACGCAGTTTTCAAGTTACTAGGACCGAAGGATTCGGTTTACAGTTAAAAGCTTTTATTTTTTTAGATAACTGAATTTCTTAAAATTTTAATATGAAAAAAATTTTTGAAGCTGCTTTCATTTTACAGGAGAAAATGTGAAGAAAAATGGTCTCATGGAAAGAATGCAGAAATATTTTATTCTAAAACTCCACATGGAGATATGAACGTTACATATGCTTTAATGGGAATGTAACTTAGAACAGCCTTCCCAAGTGAATTTGATAATATGCCTCATTTAAAATGTGCTTTCCTGGGACGTCAGTAGTTAAGGATCCATCTTCTAATACAGGGGACGTGGGTTCAACCCCTGGTCGGGGAATTAAGATCCCACATGCTGTGGGGCAACTTCACGCCATAACTAGAGTAAACCCACGCACGGCAACGAATACCCAGCGCAGCGAAACCAACCAACCGACAAACGCTTTCACTTTGAGCATCCAATCAGCTTCTAAGACTGTATCCCAAGACGAAAACCATCTACGTATGAAAAGACACACGTATCAGGGAGACCACAGCAGGTCACTGGAAGTGGTCCAAATGTCCACTGAGAGACGTTATTCCAAGTTAACATAATGGCATTCTATGATGATGTCATACGCTGACAAGGAAACAGGTCTATGATATAGCAGTAAGTGAAAAGGAGGTTATAAAACACTGCATTTCAGAGAATACCATTCCTGTACACATTGGCATATTTTCCCCCCCAAATGTGGAAGAATATACCCCCAGACTGGCAGCGGCTATCGCCCTATGAATGCATGCATGTGACGCTGCAGTGCTTTTTCTTGCTTTCCCCATATTGTCTCATTTTTTATACTCTTATAGCCAAAATGAAAATAGAAAAATCACCTAAAGTTTTAAAACTGGGAAACAGAGGAAAGTCTCCATCGGTATCATTCATATCTCTACTTGACTAACCCCGTCCCCGGAAGTGACGTGAACTGAGGGCAGCAAGCGGCAGTGGGAGCACGCTGGCTCTGCCTGAGACCCCCGACATCGGCGGCGCCATCACAGCTGCCCTCTGCCCGGGGCGCCTGTGCCCGGGCAGTCCTCGTGACACTCTGCCAACGCAGGTTACCGTCCCCACGTCTGGAGGGAACCGCGCCTCAGAGGCTGACTCCCAGCACAGGGACCACGGAGAGGGGACCAGGCCCTGCAGCTCAAGGCCGGAAGAGCCTGACGGCTCTGGGGCTCCGATAAGTCAAGGGGCCATTCCAGTTCACCCTTTAGAGGTCTGCTCTGGGCAGAATGTGAATGCAGTTCTAAGTCTGAAGGTGGACTTTTTAACGGTGCCCTTTCATCTACAAGCATGCTGCCTCTCAACCCAAGAATTAGAATTGATACATAAGATCCACAGGAGGGGGAGAGAGAGAGGAATTATTTACCTTATTCAACAAGTCTTAGCTTCACAAAAAGAACAATGTAGAATTTTTTTTTTTACAAATGCCTGTTATTATTAGAATATATTTCAACCCTCCAAAACTGTTTGGGGCCATAGAGTAAAGGATTAGAATGCTTTAAGTATATGTTGACATACTTCAGCTACTTCACGTGGAAGCGCGGTCACTTGTCTTGATTAAACGTGCTGCCGTGTCAAAAGGAGAGACAGTAAGTGTCCATGTCCCTTCAAAACCCTTCCTTTGGCCACTGCACGTCTGTGCTGGCACTGTACTTCGAGTTCTGAAATCTGAAATGTAGTCTTTGATATCTTAAACCTGAAGTGTCTCAGGATGTTATGGTTCATCTGTTTTCACATTTTAAAATTATAAAAATAACATCTGGAGAAAAAGTGATGTCCTACTGCCCGTTACTACAAGCAGCCATTCCCTTAAATAGAACCGGAGCTGGTGAGAGGGTGACAATATTGAATTCCTCCTGTCTCAGTTCTACTGAGGCCCTGAGGAATTCAAGGCATGACTTTTTGTTCCACAGTGCAAGATCTCAAAATAAGACCTGCAACACTGGACGGCAAAGACCCGCTTTGCACGTTGGCAACCTAAAGATACTGGGGAAAGTAGCACTGAAGGAGCCGGAGATTAGAAACGTTTTGGAGACAGTTATCAGATGTCGAGAATCTGACCCTCACTCCAGCCACCTCGAGTCCAGCCCTAGGGGCTGCAGGAGGCCCCTGGCAGAGCTGGGATGCGAGTCCCTGGCATGTGGGGGAAGGAGCACGCAAAAGAGCCAGCCAAAGTGCCTTCGGTGGAAGAGCCGCCCCTGGGAGCGCGGCCGCCCTCCCCCAGTGGCAGCTCGGCGGCAGAGGTGCAAGTGCTCCACGGATCACGCGTGAGCCAGGTTGGCGCTGTCTCAGACTTGGCCGGGAAAGGGAAGGAGGCAGGCACGTACAAGCGTGGCACCGCGCACCTGGGCTCAGGAAGGGCACACAGGGCCCGGCAGGCTGGGGGCGGCGCGGCCTTCTCGACTGAGGGGCCTCCAGCTGGAGACGCCCAGCAGGAAGGGGTCTCAGATTCAGCAGGGCTCTCACGGGAAAAAGCTGCAGGCAAGAAAGTCCTGGCCAAGTAAGAACTTCCGGGCACCCGCTCTTTACTCCTCCCCAACCCCACCTCTACTCAGTCTTTCCCCCCTCTGTCCCTGGGTCTCCAGCCTGGGAGGGCTGGTCTTGCCGGGAGAGGGAGAGGAGAAGCAGAAGTGGGGAAGTGGGGGAAGCCCCCCGCCACCCCAGTCCCCTCTCCCACTGCCGGCTGCTGGCTCCGCAGGAGTCTGAGAAGACAGCAGGACAAACAGCTTCAAGAGCATCTCCTCCGGGTTTTGTCAGATGGTTTAATTCCTGAACTGGGATTATCTGAGGTATTAAACCAAGTGCAGAGGTGTTGATTTTTCTGAGTGGCTTGAAAGGTAAATGGTAGAAATTCGATACAGTAAAACATGTAAAGAGTATCACTCCCACGATTACAGCAAGAAAAATGCTGGACAAAGTGCAAGCTAACGATTTTTCTTGAAACTGCCAGAGAACTGCAGCCGCAGGGCAAACAGCTGACTCCAAATTTGGACAAAAATGGGGACCTCCAGGGAGAAGTAGGATCCGAGCCCTGCATTTGCTTACCTGGGACAGAGACCACGGAACGGGACTGAAGCCCAGAGGAAGACTCAGCAGATGTTGTAATGAAATGCCTGTGGCCAAGCGTGGACCAGAGTGAGTGTGCCGCCCTGAGGGCCATGGACACGCATGGACCAGTGTGAGTGCGCCGCCCTGAGGGCCACAGACACGCGTGGACTAGTGTGAGCGTGCCGCCCCGAGGGCCACAGACACGCGTGGACTAGTGTGAGCGTGCCGCCCTGAGGGCCACGGACATGCGTGGACTAATGTGAGTGTGCCGCCCTGAGGGCCACGGACACGCGTGGGCCGGTGTGAGCGCGCCGCCCTGAGGGCCACAGACACGCATGGACTAGTGTGAGTGTGCTGCCCTGAGGGCCACAGACACGCGTGGCTGATGGCCCAGTCAAGGTCCCCCTGCCGGAGCCCTAAAGGTGCTCACTAGGAAGGCCGACAGCGGTCTGAAGAAAGCCTCTCCTGGTGCTGGGGGCGGGGGGAGCGGAGAACAGCCACCACTGAAAGTCTGCCCAGACCTGTCTCTTCTGTCCCGTCAAGAACAGAATCCTTTCTCTGCAGGCGAGACCACAAAACCGTGGCCTTTAGGCGCCGGTAGAACCCTACAGCAGCTGGGGGAAGGCAGTGGCGGCAGTCAGCATCAACACTGCCCACCCACCTCCCCAAAGCACCCCCCAAAATGCAGAAGGCTTGCTAGTCAGAGAGGGAGCAACAGAACTGGCGGGGGGGACACTGTGGAGCCCCGGGCGGGGAGCCCTGCTTCCGAGAGAGACCCAGGAGCACACGCCAGCCCAGCAAGGCCCGCAGAGCGGCAACAGGAACACCCGTAAAGGCCAGAACCCTGCCCAGCGTCGCAGGGCCTGCCTGAGAGACGAGTGTGTTCCAGCAAAAACTACTTTAAAGCACATATTGTAAACTCTACAGCAGTCATGATAAGGGTTTTCAAAAAAGAGATATAGTCGAAGAAACCAAGAGCTGTTGTTTTAAAAAATACCAACAAAAGTGATAAACAGCTAGGCTGGATGGTTGAGGAGAGAGAAGCCACAAACTGAAAATATTGGAATGAGCGCAGGAACATTACTGTTGATACTACGTACATGAAAAGATAGTAAGGAAATACCATAAACAATTCCATGTCAATGAATTTGAAAACTCAGATGACATGGACTAATTCCTTGAAAGAAACAAGTGAGCAAAACTCACTCAAGAAGAAAAGCATGATCTTATGTCTAAAATAAGGTATCAGACCTTATGTCTAAAATAAAAATAAAATGAAACAAAACAAAAT
The DNA here is from genome assembly GCA_006408675.1 of Madoqua kirkii. Lineage (NCBI taxonomy): Eukaryota > Metazoa > Chordata > Mammalia > Artiodactyla > Bovidae > Madoqua > Madoqua kirkii. Next base: position 12,138 of record SJYC01034811.1, read on the forward strand.
TCCAGTCCCAGATAGCACCACTGGTGAAATCTTCCAAACATACCAACTCCACAGAAAATAGAAGAGAAAGGGAATATGTCAATTCATTTATGAGGCCAGCATTACCCCAATACTAAACAGATAATCACATTACAAGCAAAGAAAACTGCAGATGAATACCCATCATGAATATAGATGTATATATTCTCCACAAAATATTAGAAATGGAATACAGGAATATACAAAGCGTACAAAAGAAAAATACATCATTACCAAGTGGAATTTATCCCAGGACTGGAAAGTGGGTTCAATATCAAAAGAACAATCAAAGTATTAATAACTCAGCTTATTAAAACTATATAAGAAAAACCATATGTACATTTCAATAGATGGAGAAAAAAGAAATTTATAAAGTTTAACGTTCATTCATGATAAAAACTTTCAGCAAATGGTAAAAAAGGGAAAGTTTCTTAACCTTTTGATGCCTTTGAATTGTGCTGGAGAAGACTCTCGAGAGTCCCTTGGACTGCAAGGAGATCAAACCAGTCAATCCTAAAGGAAATCAACCTTGAATATTCATTGGAAGGACTGATGCTGAAGCTGAAGCTCCAATACTTTGGCCCCCTGATGTGAAGAACTGACTCACTGGAAAAGACCCTGATGCTGGGAAAGATTGAAGGCTGGAGGAGAAGTGGGTGACAGAGGATGAGATGGCTGGATGGCATCACCAACTCAGTGGACATTAAGTGTGAGCAAACTCCAGGAGACAGTGAAGGACAGGGAAGACTGGTGTGCTGCAATCCATGGGATGGCAAAGAGCTACAGCTTAGCGAACCACAACAACTGCCTGGGTAATTTTCCAAAAGAAGAAAATTGTCTTCTCTAGTAGACAATTACTTAGGGGTGTGCTAAATAACTCTGAGCCAATAATAACTTCTTGTAAAAGATCCTGATGCTGTGACTGAACGACAACATTCTTAACCAAACATAGGACATCCATAAAAACCTACAGCTAACGTCATACTTAGCAGTGAAAGGACTTTGGAGATCAGGAACAAGGAAGGGATGTCTCCTCCATGAGCTCTAGGCAACAATCTATTCATTTCCTACCTGTACAAAAAGGCAAGAAAAGGGCATAATACAGATTGAGAAGAAAGAGAGAAAACTGTCTCTATTTACAAATGAGATGACTTGTGCATGTGAACACTCCTAAAGAATTCATGAAAAAGCTCCTAGAATAAGTAAGTTTCTCAAGATGGCAATGTACATGATTAATATATGAAAGTCAACCATATTCCTGTATATCAGCAATGAACAACAGGAATCTGTGGGAAAAAGAATCCTCCACCATTTACCCTTGCACCAAAAACAAACAAGAAAAGAAATACTTAGGTATAAATTTAACAAAATTTGTGCAGGATCTGTCTGCTAAAAGGTATAAACACTGATGAAAGAAGTCAAAGACGACAGATGAATGGAGAAGTATACCATATTCATGGATAGCAAGATCAGTTGTTGTAAAGAGGTCAGTTCTCTCACGTTTGATCTACAGACTCAATTCAATACCAACCAAATTCTACAAAATATGTGATCTTCCCCAAATTTCAAGGTCATGCAAAACAAGGAAAAAGCGAGAAGTGATTACAGATCGAAGGAGACACAATAACTAACGCAAAATGACGGCCTGAAGTCGACGCCGCAGCAGAAAAAAGACACAGACGGGAAAGTGTGAGATCTGAATAAAACCTAAATATCCATTAATGGCACTGTACCAGCGTCAGTTTCCCAGCTCTGATAAATGGATCACGGTTACATAAAACGTTACTGTTACGGGAAACTGGATGAAATGTATACAAAACCTTCTGTACAAACTGTAATTCTTCTGTAAATCTAATACTATTTAAAATTAGAAGTTTACTTTCTTTAAAAGAAAAAAAGGTGAATAGTACTTGCTGGAGACTTTCCTCAAGCAGTCAGGGAAAGACTGGCCTAAGGAGAATGTCTGAATGGCAGTGACCTTGACACTAATGACACTAACCGACAGTGAGAGCCAAGAATTAAAGGTATTTTTAAACAGTGACTGCATCCTTCTACAGCCAGTTTGTTTGGTATAACAGTTACACCCTCGGGGAGCACGCATTTTATGCCTCATAACTGTCATCTTTCCATAGAAACTGGCACGTAAGATCAGCTTCCTTAGTTTAAAAGGGGCACAGAGCGGTAAGAACAATGTGAAGTGGCAACTACTTGGCATATTAGAATAAATTTATAGGGTGAGTTAATTTTAATAGACAAAAGCACAGAAACCCTGGCCTCTGGACTGTAATATCTCCATGGAACCCTAAAAGCAGAGCATTACACAGTATTACATAAACTTTTCTGAGTGTTGACAAAAGCTTTGTACTAAAGAAAAATGCATTTTAAAATGCCCTTTATTATTTTGATCATTTTTACTTCTAATGACACAGTGACAGAATTCCATTTACCCAGAACCTTTCATATTACACTCAGACGGATGATCCAAAATAAACCCATGGGACACTTAAGTTGTAATACTCAGGGGATGATAAATATCAGATGGCATTTCTTTCAAATAAAATTATTTAAACAGCATTTTCTGTTCCTACCCCGTGGGAACAAAAGGCATCCAAGTATGATCTGATAAAGGCTGCACGCAACATGTTCTGTTAGTGCTTGACCTCAGCCCCACACGTGAGCCCTTCTCCCCTTCGCTGGGCAGCATAGCCTTCCTGGGTTCAGGAGACTGCCCGAGACAGCCCACGCCCTCCTCCAGGTGAGGTCTCAAAGTCTTACCTGTCAAAGAGTCAAAAGCAGCATGCCTACCTTTTCTCACCAACAGGGAGAACGCCCCTGGCCTGTGGAGTGCTGAGCATGGGGTGTGGCAGGGGAGTCATCCAGAAGAGGAGATGGGGCTTCCGAAAGCTCAGAGCTGCCCTGGACTTCCAGCTGCCCCACCTCCCTCCAGACTTTGCTCCCCTGATGGAAATCTTGGAGAAATGAAAAGCACAATCGTGCCAAAACACACAATGTTCCCACTTGTGTGTTTTGTTTTTAAGAAAATCTTCAACTGACAATGCTCTACAGCCAAGCAGAATCCCCTACAAGAATCACCACATGTAGCTCTGTTTTCCTGAAGGGGAAATGTCAGTCAACCTCGTATCTCCCTTCTGTATCACGGCCTTTCGACAATGTAGTGTGTAATGTAGTAATTTACATTTTCTTATACAGAGCAGTGGTACTGTACACAACATTTATTCATCTCAGGATATTAGGCAACAGGAGCAGGCAAGGCAGACACTTCACTCTGAAAGCTAAAAGGATGCCTTTTTATAAATTCCTCTTCCATGAACAGCAGCTCGCGAACACTCTCCTGTGGGTGCACATTAGCAGAAATGCTTACAGTTCAACTCGTGTTACGGAGAAAAAGATATATGCCACACTGCATGTGACCTGAGCGCCCTTAGTTTCTGAGGAAATAAACAGAGCACAGATTTACATTCACACTAATTTTAAAAACAGAAGGAACGTCCAGACTGTTTACCACGGTTCAGTTCAGTTCAGTCGCTCAGTCGTGTCTGACTTTTCGACCCCGTGAATCGCAGCACGCCAGGCCTCCCTGTCCATCACTAACTCCCGGAGTCCACCCAAACTCACGTCCATCAAGTCGGTGATGCCATCCAGCCATCTCACCCTCTGTTGTCCCCTTCTCCTCCTGCCCCCAGTCCCTCCCATTTACCATGGTAGATGCAGCATAAAAATATCGGCCAATTCTTGTGGAAGAAGGGTGCTGAGGAGAGAGCTGGGTTTGGCCAGACTGGCAGAGCACATTGCGTTACCGGGCGGCGAAGGCGTCCGCGCATTTCATTTCATCTGACAGTGATGCAAATTGTGTTTTCAACAAAAAGAGCAAACTTATGAGCCAGATGTCACCCCGTCTATAAAGCCAGCTCTGGTAAGGTGGCTTTCTTTTCCTCTTTCTTTTTTAATAAAGTCTAGTTCCCCTGTACAGACAGTTTTAATCTCATTCTATCAAGGGTCTGCTTGATGGTATTTAATAACCACAGTGCTTCCCTGAGACAAATCTCCCTGCTCAGACGAGGCCAGCCACTGAAATACACTGAGCGGTGTGTTTTTTTTTTTTCAGAATCAATGGCTGGTGACAGTTTTGTTTATTGTTCATTAATAAGCAATAAACGATAACATTTCTAGTGGGTAATTGTCAGGTTACTTGATTATATTTCCTTCCAATTTATAAGGCTGACCTATGACTCATCTAAACTTTACACAGCCACACAGTCACAATCCTTCATCGTGGCAGCTAAATATGCCAGAATTAACATCCTGCTACACGTTCAAGCCAAAATGACTCTCGAGTTACGAAATGGGGTTTTATGAGAGGTTTTATGTAATCTGTGAACTCTGATCATCTCTAGGAAGATATAAAGGATAAGTAATGGCCTGCCAGAAGACATTTCTCTCTTTCGTGAAAGCAAAGCAAACAAAAGACAGAACACGCCGAGCAACGGAAGGCCACGCGCGCCCCACGGCTGGCGGCTGAGAGGAGGTGCACCGTCATCCCCAGGCCCACTAGCACAGCCTGCTGTCTCCACGCCGGACAACAGCCCAGAGATCCAGACGCGTGTTTTAAGTTTTTCTAAGATGTTTTAATCAAAAGGACCTATGCGTCTATATATCTTCCCACCAAAATAATCAAATTCTAATTTCTTAATGTGCTTGGGGAAAATACACTTTCAATGAAGAGTTCCTTTTCTTTTTTCTCCTGTGTTAAAAGCCCTTTTATTTTTCTTCAGCCAGTTTGAACTCATATCCTCAGACTGATTGACCAAGACAAATTCTTAATCCAACATGCTAGAATCGCCAAACATGCCTTTCCTGTGTTTGGCTGGACCTTAACTTCTCGCAGTTCTTGAGTCATCGCTTGGAGAGATGGGTTTCCGTGAGTGCCAGGAATGGACACCCGCGCCCAGCGGCCACGTCGACAGTCTCCCGCTGTGCCTGGTTAACTTGCCGGGAGGGCAGAGGACGAAGGCGATGTCTGCATCCTCCAGCCTGAGTCCGTCAGGCTCCCACAGCCTTGCTGCCACGCGGGCCAGCGAGCTGAGTGCTATGGGCTCCAAGCCATTTACCCTCTTGGTGACCCAGCCGTCGTGACCAATGGGGTCAAATCCAGACTCTTCAGCTGGCAAGCCAAGTCCTGCACAGGGGTCCTGACCCCTTTCTCCCACACTGCTTCCCCATCGTCACGTCTTGTGGTTCTCTCACAGGGAACGGTACGCTGCCCTATTCTAACATCGTGGTTTCTGTATGCCCCCAGATCAAAGCTCGGTCTCTCTCCGGCACTAATCTGCAGCCCATGGACTCTGAGCGGGAGGTGGGGGCGTCCATAAAGCCCCGGTGTGAGCGTGTGCATTGTGCTGCCCACGGCGCTCACCATCTGCCCCTCCGCTCCCCCGCGGCAGCCATGGTGGTTCACTGCTCTGGCCTCCTTCCCCTGAACCTCGCAGCCCCCTTCCTTCCTGGGGGCCCTGTGCTTGCTGCTGCCTCTTTCATCATTCCAAGCACTCATCACCTCTGCAAAGGCTGCAGGGAGGTGCCTCTTGACTTGTCTGCTGTCTGTCTTCCCCACGGAGCAGGGCTCATCAGAGCAGGGTCACCATCAGACTCCCAGAGCCTGGAACGGGTCTAGGCAGACAGACACCCAATCGATATTTGCTGAATTAATGAATGTGTGAGCGAATCAGCCTTTCAAAGCAGTTTGAGACGTGAGAGAGGTTCTGATGTGGTTGGACACGATGAGGGAAATGAGCCTCCCGGTATTCAAAAGGACGCTCTGTGATGCTTGTAACGTATCTCGCTCAGTGAATACAACAGTCTTGATGTTCTGTTCCTTTTGCCTTCTGATCCTTTACCGTGGCTCCCTTTCCTTGCAAGCAGGCACTGAACCCCCTCTCAGGTGTATGTAGGTATTGCCTTGTTTACTGCTGTTCTCTTTCAAGTGCACATTTAAAACTTATTCACTTCTGACTACAAAGGCTTCCTTTCCCTGTGACCCTCAAAATAACTTCTGGAGAGATGCCAGTGGTAGGGTCTTGGGTTGTGTGTGGGTTACACAGAAGGAAGCCCACAAAACCAGAGTGTCAAGGACTGAGGCCACTCGGCTTCCTGCTGAGGCCGCTGCACCACTTCTTCATGCAGACAGATGCTTCGGTGAATGGCAGGTCATAGGTCCAAAAAATTCCTGAGCCCGCGCTCTTCCTACTATTTCCTTCCAACACCCCTTCCAAGGGAGAAGGAAGGCCTGCTCTCCCCAGTCTCTCTGTCAGACCCACTCCTTCAAGGCTAATTCCGCCCTCCCTTCATCAGGAGGCTCCGTCCACCCAACCCCCCTCCCGCCCTCTCCTTCCTCCCTGCTCCCCCGCCCCTCCACAGTGGCTCCAGCTGGGCTTCCTGTAAGCCTCGTCTCCTCGGACACGCATTGCCCCCCAAGTCCAAGGCCGGGGTACGCTTTGTACTCCTGTCGATGTCTACGGAAAGAGGTTTGCGTGGTGGGAAGCTGCATAAATGTGTGAAAAGTGTGGACAAAGCCGGCAACCCCAGAAGGCCGGCAGCTGGAGACGCAGTTTAAGTGGGAGCAAAGGAGACTGCTACATTCCGGGGGTAATTCTGAGGAAAAGGCTTCTTCGCGGAGAGATGTTCACTCCGGATCCCCTTCTCTCTCTCCCTCTGCTCTGCGTTCTGTCCCTCACTGGGGAGAGATGGGACTTAGCGCAATGGTGACGTGGGGGGAGATACAGACAAGGAGCGCTCATCTTGTAAACGGCGCAGCTGCTGTGGAAGACCATACGGCAGTTTCTCGAAAAGTCAAACGGGATTACCATACAATTCAGCAAGTTCGTCTCTGGGCGTGTGACCAAAAGGATTGAACAGAGACGTGAGCAGATACTCGCACATCCGGGTTCAGAGCAGCACAGTCACAGGAGCCGAAACGTCGAAACAGCCCGTGTCCACTGATGGGTGATGGGCAAACGAACGTGGCGCAGCCGTACTCGGGAGCGCTGATCAGCCTGAGATGAAGGCGGCTCTGACACCTGCGCAGCCTGCACGAAGCTTGCAAGCATCACCCTCAACAAAAGACACCTAACACAGAGGGCAAGGGCAGGATCCGCGCAGAGCAGCAGCCCAGTCCAGAGACAGCAGGGGGACAGGCCTTGTGAGCGCAGGGAACGGCGTGTCATTGCGCAGAGGGGAGAGGCTTTCAGTCTGGGAAGATGAAGAAATTCCAGAGGTGGATTGTGGTGATGGTTGGGCAGCAACGGGAGAGTCCTCAGTGTCATTCAGAACTGCGTAAAATGGTAAACTTTATATTAGACATGTTTTATCACAATCTTTTTTTTTTAACGAAAGGACCCATTCAGCAATGGGGTGTGGAGACACTGATGGAAACTTTGAGAAAAGTTTCTGCCAGAACTTCTCTCAGAGGAGGCTGTGTGATGAGCGGCAAGATGGCGTGAGAGGCAAGCACCCCGTGGATGAGCGGGAGTGACAGGGTCTCCCCTGAGGCGTCCGGTCACTCTGCCAAGGAGAGCTCTCCAGCCCCAGACAGAGGTAGGGGGGTGGCTGAGGACGGCGGCGAACCGGTGGGGCGTTCTCACCAGCACCTCCCTGCCCTCCCTCTGAGGGGCCCTGCGATATGCGGGGCTAAGGCCAGATGCCCTCAAGGAGAGGGCCACCAGCATCTCAAAGCCTAGTTTTGTCAGAAAAAGGATGACATTTCTGATAAATACAAGGAGAAAACTAAATGAAAGTCACTGGTTAGCTAAGGTTCACATAACACGGAGTTCAGGTGACCGCAGTTTCCAAATCTGGATTAGAGAGTGTCTGAGGAAGGGGTCTTTCTGATTTGAGGATGTGGGAGGGAAAGCCTGATAAGGTCACAAAAATCACCTTTAATTCTATACTCAACACACAACCTTCGTGCCGTTGTGTGTTGCTGCGTTCAGTCACTCAGCATGTCCGCCTCTGTGACCCCGTGAACTGAGTCTGTCAGGGGATTTCCCAGGCAAGAATACGAGAGTGGGCTGCCATGCCCTCCTCCGGGGGATCAACCCAGGGGTCAAATCCCTGCTCTTGCATCTCCTGAACTCGCAGGTGGGTTCTTTAACTGCCAAGCCACCTGGAAAGCCACACACCCTTTACCGAGAATAAAATGTCAAAAATTATTTTAGTTTAGAACGACACAGCCAGCATGTGAGAGCAGCAGAGACTGGGACTGTGCTCTCCTGGAAACGCTGTCTCAGTCAGGGGCTCCCGATCCCGGCCGGAGCCCGGAATTACCTGGGGAACCTCGAAAAGCGCCCATGCCCGGCTCCCCCGCCCCCAACGTTCTGGTGGAACAGGCCTGGGTGGGTTCTGGGACTTTCCGAAGCTCCCCTTGTGATTCCAACATGAAGCCACAGCTGAGCTCTGGTCTAAATAAAGGAAACCAATTTCCTAATCATTGCGTAAGTAGATGGATCTGCAGATGTAGTAATTCAAATGAGATGTAGATTCAAGGGGGTTCCTGAGAAGTCCTTGCTGTTGGCAAGGAGCTTTTGGAAACTTGTTCTCAAAAACATTTCCACAAAACAGTACCCAGGAGCCTTTGTGTTGTGCCGGGTCACTCAAAGCTGATGGCTGGAGTCTTCTGGACCCAAGTCAACCTCAGTCCCTGAGGGTCTGTGAGGAGGGGTGCCTGTCACCCCGACAGCTGCTGGGGCCGTTCTCCGCAGACGGCACCCACCTTTACGTGGGGACGGATGAACACAAGCTCTCCTAATTCAGCAATCAGGACAGATAATTGCACTCTCGTAACTGTTTTCTTTTTTCAGCTTAGGTTCACTTTGATGGGAATGGTGAAATTAGTCCACAAGCCATGTGAAGTTTGCTTCTTTGCTGATTAAAGCCTTAATTGATTCAGAATGTTTTACAAATCAATCTCCGTGAATTACTCCAGGCACACGCAGCTGTCTTATAAAGAAGTGTTAGCCCCAAATAAGGTTTAGAACGAGCACCAAGTTAACAGACAACCCTTCTGGTGGAGACATTCAAGTTCTCCTTGGGATGGAAATGAGTCTTGCTTTCTCCCATTTGTGTTCAAATTACTCATTCCATTTCTTTTTGGAGGCAACCAAGCAGCAGGGGACCAACTAAAACTCTTCAGCTTGAAGCACACAAACGTCCCCAGACCCAGAAACGCCCATGTGCGATTACCAACCCCTGCAAGCAGGGGAGAAACGAGGTACTGGAGACACAGCTCTGGGTTTACTGAGACATCAAAGGGAATGATGCACGGATTCTACTTAAACAAAGAAACAGACAAGAGAGAGGCGGGAGGAGCCAGGCTCCGGCGCTGCCCTGCCCTCCGGCTACACACGCCGTGCCACCTAGCTGTTGGAAACCGGTTTAAATCCGCCACATGTTGATGTATGGCAAAACCAATACAATATTGTGAAGTAATTAACCTCAATTAAAATAAATAAAAAACAAAACGGCTTGAGTTGAGCTCCTCTGCTCCTTGAAATCCAAAGGATCGTGGCTGCCGCGCCTCTCACATCCTGAGCGCCACTACCCTGAGGACACCGGAAGAGAAAGGTCCGTGAGGACGAGCCAGCCTGGCAGGGGCCTCCCAACCCCGTGCCCAGCTGCCCACGGGTGGGTGGGAGACAAGCCTCCGGCTTCATCCTCCTGTTGCGTGACCCCCAGAGTCAGGAGCAGAGGCAGGGAGGGGGAAACGATCGCCTTTAGCAAGGAGATGCTGGAGAGAGCCTCACACTGGATGCCCGAACACGGCTGTTCCTCCCTGCTGGTGTCGCCGTTTGCTGCTCCGGCTTTCTGACGGGCTTCGAGGCCCCAGGGGAAGTCCCGGGATCTCGGTTTTCACTGACAGGCGTTCTCGCGCGTTCCCTGGAGCGCAGCGCGCGTCTCCTGTTTGCCGTGCTGGCCTCAGCGCTCCCTCGCGCAGACACCCTGTGCTGGGCCGGGTGTCGTCTCTCTGCTGCGGTGTTGCCCGGCTGTCGAGGGTCCCCCGATGCCGCGTTCACCTTTGCCTTTGAGACGTCACGGTCGAATCTCCTCCCTGAAGTGAGGGAAGGGCGTCACGGCTGCTGAGCAGCGTGCTTACCCAGGCGGCCTTCTGGGAGTGGGTTCTAACCTCTCCTCCTGGCTTTACAACTAGAGGCCTGGCCTCTCTCTCACACACAGTCTCAGTACCTGGAGCTCTCGCCTGTGGGGAAACGCCTCTGCGGCCACAGCAGACGGCGGTGAGACGTCCGCGGGTTCGGGGACACGGCTGGCGGAGCTGCTGCGGAGCCGCCAGGCCCCTGGTTCGCGTCTCCGGGCCCCGTGCTCTCGGTGGCTCTCACCTCTAGTGCTGCTCCCGCTGTCTCCGAGCTTCCTTTCCACGCACTCGCTTGCTCGCTCTCTTCAGGAATTCTTCATAATATATCCCCTTTCCTTTTTTTTCTGTTATCTAGCTGAGTCTTTGGAAAAGACCCTGATACTGGGAAAGACTGAGGGCAGGAGGAGAAGGGGGCAACAGAGGATGAAGTGGCCGGATGGCATCACCGACTCAAGGCACATGAGTCAAGCAGACTCCAGGAGATGGTGAAGGGCCGGTGAGCCTGGCGTGCGCCAGCTCATGGGGCTGCAAAGAGTGAAACTCAGCTGAGTGACTGAACCACCACCACCTATTTATCTATCATCTGCCTTATCATTCATTCATTATCTGTCATCTATCTGTCTTTGTTCTGTTTCTACCATTTGGAGGAAGAGGAAGGGGCTGTGAAGAAGCTTCATCCCCCGTTTGAACTGAAACCCCTCAAATATTCTTCTTCTGTTTCCAGCAAAAAATACTGTGGAATAAATCCACGCTGTTGCTTTCATGTTTTCTAATAATATAGGTTCTCGAGTATAATTGTGACTTTTTAAAATATCATGAGCAGAATATTTAAGTTTGCATTCCATTCCCACTGAAAGGTCTTCTTGTCAGCACTAGGGAGTACGGTTGCCATGTGCTCTATGAAACTCGGATCATCTTCAGTGGCTAATAACAGATAATGGCGATAAGTACGCGCTGAGAACGTGGGTAAGGAAATAAGGGGAAACAGTGAACACTTGCTGGGCATCTGCCGTTTTCGAGGCGCTCTTTTCATGTCATCTGACTTAATTTGCACAAACACTCTGTAAGGCGTGTTTGTGTACCTCGCACAGACGAGGCATCTCTTGGGCTGAGGACCCATGCTCGAGTACAGGCTGCGTCCGTTCACTGCAGGGAGAGGAGGACACGGGTCTCCTGTGTGTGGGCCCTGGTGCTCATCTCGATCACCCCAGGCAGTGCCCTCTCCCCTTTCCTCTAGCTTAGCGAGGGTCTGAAGGCATCCTTCCCGCGGGGAGTTGTGAGACGAGGGAGGGATGGAGCGGAGACCTGAATCCCTGCTCCTCTAGCGTTCCATGGATCCTATTTGGCCCCAACAAGTTTTCTAAGAAAGTGAGGTTTACTGTATCATCCTCAAGTACTTTATTCCTTGCAGTTATAATCCCTGTTCCATATCCTCAAATTAAGAAATTTGTTAAGCTTTATTTTTTTAAAAAAATAAACACATGCACATATTCAAAATCTAATTATAAAAATTTCCTCACACAGTTTTTAATATTTAAATTCACTTGATTAAAAAAACCCTAAGGACTGTAAAACAGACTAGACTGGGAGGGCCTAACAGACAGTCATGTTTATCGCTATATCCCCGACAGCTGACGCTGTGCAAGCGCCACCCAGGACTGTCAAATAAATGCGCGCACTCCAGAATCCACACTCAGGGCTGCAAACTGCTTCCAAGTTTAGTCTGAACAAGAGATTTCTTCCCATCTTTCCAAACGGCAAAGTCAACATCCATGCTGAGCATCACTCAGATGGCAGAACAGCCCATCCACGCCGCTGGGAGGAGGACAGAGCCAGTCAGCGGGACCACGAGTCAGCACCCTGCGTTCATAAGGGCTGATCCCTGGGGGTAGGCGACTGCGACGGCAAAGGTACGTGGTGTTTAAAGACTAAGGACACAGGTTTTTCTTTCCTTAAGTAGCATGTTTTAAAGTAAATTTCAAGAAACAGATTTTCAAGCAAATAGCAGCTCTGGGCCGTTTTGCCAGACTCTCACAATGGAAGTGTTTCCAGTTGTGCCGGCTGGTGACAGCGCGGTAACCACGTCTTCCAATGCATCTTCCAGAAGCGCGAGCTGTGCTTCAGAGCCTTTCTACCTCCAGCCCTCTGGTCTACTAGACGGAGGACGCTGGCTAGAGCACCTTCGTCATCAAAATTTCAATGGGATCGTTATTACGATCCCAAGAGAAAAACAAGAGCCGACCCACACCCTTGAACACAGTTAACCAGGAACGTGAGGCCTGGAGGGCAGCAGCGGGGCCTGTCCTCTAACTCGACAGCCCACAAAAAGGCCGGCTTCCTGCCCAACACTTCCTTCTCTTGTCGCTCACTCAGATCAACTCACCTTCCACTCCACAAGCAACCGCTCAAGGCACCGGAACCATTAAACAGTTTAAAATATACTTCAAACGCGTGCTTCCTGTTAGGAACATGTTCTTCTCTCATTTGTCAAAAAACGCCAGGGACATCAGAATGCTGTCTCATTTGCAGGCCTCATTCTTCAGCGACCGTACTTTAAATCCACGTCTCCTCCTCCAGGGGGCGATAGGAGCCATTTAGCCATTTTGCTCCCAGGTCCAGCCTTTTCCAAAGGGCAGCTCTGCTGGGCTCCCAGGGGCCGCCTGTGAGGAAGCTTTCCCGGCGGGCTGTGGGGAGCCGTTCGCAGACTTTCCCATAAACCACACGCACCAAGATGCCTAATGCCAGGAGACCGTGCTTAGCGAAAAGGGCTCTTTTTTTAAATATGCATCCTCACAACACCTGTATGATTGGCAAATTCTAACATCAAAGATCCTGCTTATCTAAATTATTATTCTCTTGGGATTAGTATTTTCAAACTATAACGCCACTAAAGCAGATGCTGCTGGCAAAGCAAGAATACAAACACGTAATACAACGGAGTGCATTCTGCTTCTCTTTATGGAAATAGGAAATATAAATTAGTTTTAACTCAGATTTAAAATATGTAAATACTTATAACATTATTAACGTGAAGCAGAAATTAAGTATCAATTTCTTAAGAAATATAAAATAGGATAATTCCTTCATTAAAATGTTAATATCACCAAATAATTCAATTAGAAAGACGATATCATGTCTTCAAGAGAGACATTGTCTCCTAAAAGCTTATTATTCGTGCTAGATAGTATCTTTCTCTGCGTTTAACAAGCTTTAAATGCATTTTAATAAAATGATAATTTTCACTCTAACAAGTAAAAATTCTAACATGTATTGTATAATTCTGAATTATAATCATGCACATATGGGATTTTTTTTTAAGTTAGTCCCTCGGATTTGGTCAAGAACTCAGACACTTTTTAGAACTTAAAAAAGACGTCCTGTTTTTCTTAATATTAAAAATGGCATATGACAGTCACTCAGGACATGCACGTGTGCTTCCATTCAGTCCTGTCTGATTCCTTGTGGATCCATGGACTATAGCCCACCAGGCTCCCCGTTCCCTGGGATTCTCCAGGCAAGAGTGGGTTGCCATTGCTTGCTCCAGGGGAATCTTCCCGATCCAGGGATCAAAACCTGGTTTCCTGAGGCTCCTGCATTGGCAGGTAGATTCTTTATCACTGAGCCTCCTGGGAAGACCACAGTCAGTTAAGTCAATAACAGATATTTCTTGAAAATGTCTATGCTCAATAACATTTTCATGTCTTTAAGAAACAGGCAAGGAGGCCCCCAGCTTTGTGCAGTTCCTTCAGCAGGAGCACAAGCCTGGGCCGGGGCGCCGATGGGAGCCTGGTGGTGGCGAGAGGGAGATCGGACAGGAGCAGCTTGCGGGGCAGGAGACGGCAGGGCCAGGCCTCCCGGAAGAGCGGCTCCAGGAAGCGGGGGCGTTCCGGGCGCGAGCAGAAGCAGGAAGACCCCTGGGAAGCAGGCGCAAGCGAGTTAAGAGCCAGGCGGGACACACCGCCCTGGAGGGAATTTATAGAGGGGCCAGCTGGCTCCTCTTCCTCAGGGTCAGCAGTGTGCTGACAGATGAGCGGCAAGGGCGGCTGCGGGAGGGAGAGCGGTTTGTGTGGAAACACTGACCGTGGTCCGAGATGAACACGGTATATATTTTCCAAAATGACCTATCAGGAGGTAATCAAGTTCCGTAGGCAAACGTCCTTCTCTTTTAAAAATCAGAGGGTAGAATTCCCTGAGCACATTTAGAATTCACACCTAATACTCTACTCACTTTATGCAATAAACATAATTTATAGGAAATCTTTACTGAGATCCCTTTAAACGGTGTATTAACGGCACACCCCCAAGGGCTGCGTCCACGCGTATTCTATTTCCCGTGCGTGCCTAAGTGTGGTGTGTGTATGCACACACATGTAACTGGCTGTGTGTCCCCTGTGAGCCTTTTTATTATTCCGCTCATGGAAATAAGGGAGCGTGTCATTTATCAGCAACCTAAACTTACTGTTAGTACAGCTTCTGGGCTCTTTTTCCCCCTGCTATGTGCAAGCTCCTCTCATTTACTTCAAACAGAAATATATACGCGTTATCAAGACATGCAAACCCAACCTTCTTCAAGTAATTGGGAATATGGTCTAAAATGATTAAATTGGATTTCTGTAAAGTTGTGTGTAGGGGAGCAGCTCCAATAAAATACCATTTCCACTAAACTTATTCCAGAAACCACACTTTCAACCTGTTCATACTGAGGATCCAGTCACTTCCTAAACGTAGCCAGTAATTTCCCCTATTCACTCAGATGTTTTCCTTGTATTATTTGGGGGGCTCATACAGCAAGTGACCTGTTCAGTGTTAAATAAATATTCACTGCAAATGGAGCTTCTTTTTAATTGACTAGTCTGCACTTGAAAAAAAAATTAAAAAAAAAAACTGTGCACAGAGAGAATCACATGTAAATGCTGAAGGAAGACTCACTGCCTGGGGACTCCGAGTCAAGACCTGCTTTCCCTTAGGGCAGGTCTAGGACCTCTTTTCAGAGAAGGCAATGGCACTCCACTCCAGTACTCTTGCCTGGAAAATCCCATGGGCGGAGGAGCCTGGTAGGCTGCAGTCCATGGGGTCACTAAGAGTCGGACATGACTGAGCGACTTCACTTTCATGCATTGGAGAAGGCAATGGCAACCAACTCCAGTGTTCTTGCCTGGAGAATCCCAGGGACGGGGGAGCCTGGTGGGCGGCCGTCTGTGGGGTCGCACAGAGTCGGACACGACTGAAGCGACTCAGCAGCAGCAGCGGCAGGACCTCTTTTCGGCACAAGCAAATTGCAGGCCACCTGATGAGCTCCACGGCCCACACGTCCCTCTGTGCTTTCCATGGGTCTGGCCAACCACTGACAGACCCAGATGACGTTTTTATCCTCTTTTACCCGCTAGCTTAAGCGGCTTTGCCTCCCGGCTCAGACCCCTCTGCTCATGAGAACCTGCTGGGTCCCCACTCTCGCCCTGCCCCGGCTCTCAGACCTCCTCCCCTGACGCTGCCCGGCAGCGGGCAGCCTCCCTGGGCCAGGCCACAGAGCCTGGTTCCTTCTCTGGGTCTTGTGTGACCAAGGATGTTCTGCTGAGACACATATTCCGGCTGATCAAGTATTACGTGAAAAGCCCTTCTCTTGGTGGGGGGGTGGTGGCGGGAGAAACACAATTTTATCTGTTAAGTAATGATTGGATTCATTCAGGAGGCTTTACTCCTAATGGATTTTGAACACATAATCGCACATATTATCCGAATTAAGGCTCTCGTCCACTCAGACCGAATCAGAAACACGGCAGGAAAGCCGGTTTGGCTTCTGCCTCTGAGGCTGTCGGGACAGCCACGGCCGGCGGCTGGGACTCGTGCCGGGAGCTGCCGTTGGCGTGAAGGGGCTTTTCGAGGTGGTTCTCTCCAAATTCTTCGCTGCTGAAATTATAGTTGAAAACGTGGAGTGTCCCCTGGGTTTGCTGAAGCTTGGTTTCACAGTGTTGTGTTGCACAGGAGAGTAAGTTGTAGGAAGCCGTTTATCTGGGGAAGATCAGCCAAGGTGCAGACTCCAAGCTTCAGTGCGCCCTGAAAGCCAGGGCAGCAAGGCCCAGTCCCTGCAGTTTAGGACCGACCCCTGATGGGGTGCACTCCCCTCCTCCCGTCCCCTGGCCCTGTTTGAGGATCCCCCCTAGGGAAACATCCTAAAGCTGCCCCAGTCAGCTTTTGATTGGTATTCTTTACAGGGCTGAGAAAACGTTTAATCAGCATAACAGTCACAGAACCCTTTGTATATATTCTTCCCACATCTAGTCTATAAAAGTTTATTTAGTTTTGTTGGGCTCATAAAACGGAAGTTTAGACTTCACAGGGTTCAGACTCCTCATTACTCTGTGCTTTCCATGGGTCTGGCCAACCACTGACAGACCCAGATGACGTTTTTATCCTCTTTTACCCGCTAGCTTAAGCGGCTTTGCCTCCCGGCTCAGACCCCTCTGCTCATGAGAACCTGCTGGGTCCCCACTCTCGCCCTGCCCCGGCTCTCAGACCTCCTCCCCTGACGCTGCCCGGCAGCGGGCAGCCTCCCTGGGCCAGGCCACAGAGCCTGGTTCCTTCTCTGGGTCTTGTGTGACCAAGGATGTTCTGCTGAGACACATATTCCGGCTGATCAAGTATTACGTGAAAAGCCCTTCTCTTGGTGGGGGGGTGGTGGCGGGAGAAACACAATTTTATCTGTTAAGTAATGATTGGATTCATTCAGGAGGCTTTACTCCTAATGGATTTTGAACACATAATCGCACATATTATCCGAATTAAGGCTCTCGTCCACTCAGACCGAATCAGAAACACGGCAGGAAAGCCGGTTTGGCTTCTGCCTCTGAGGCTGTCGGGACAGCCACGGCCGGCGGCTGGGACTCGTGCCGGGAGCTGCCGTTGGCGTGAAGGGGCTTTTCGAGGTGGTTCTCTCCAAATTCTTCGCTGCTGAAATTATAGTTGAAAACGTGGAGTGTCCCCTGGGTTTGCTGAAGCTTGGTTTCACAGTGTTGTGTTGCACAGGAGAGTAAGTTGTAGGAAGCCGTTTATCTGGGGAAGATCAGCCAAGGTGCAGACTCCAAGCTTCAGTGCGCCCTGAAAGCCAGGGCAGCAAGGCCCAGTCCCTGCAGTTTAGGACCGACCCCTGATGGGGTGCACTCCCCTCCTCCCGTCCCCTGGCCCTGTTTGAGGATCCCCCCTAGGGAAACATCCTAAAGCTGCCCCAGTCAGCTTTTGATTGGTATTCTTTACAGGGCTGAGAAAACGTTTAATCAGCATAACAGTCACAGAACCCTTTGTATATATTCTTCCCACATCTAGTCTATAAAAGTTTATTTGTTTTGTTGGGCTCATAAAACGGAAGTTTAGACTTCACAGGGTTCAGACTCCTCATTTTACAGATGGAAAGACTGAGGCCCAAATCCTCGGCTGGGAAAAAACCAGAAAGCCTCTGCAGTTTCATCGTGAGCTGGGTTCTCTAAAAAATAGACTCAAATCTTCAGAGTGGAGGCCAGGCTTTATAATAAGGCCTTTTTGTATAACAATGTCTGAGTGCCTATGATAATATTGTTTCAGTTCTAAAAGAAACTAATTAATTTTCATCAAAAGCATTATGAATTTTAAAGAAATCAGATGTGCTAAAAAATGAATGAAAACTAATGAAGGAATATCATCAATTTTAGTTAATTTGGAGAAGAAAGAGACAAGTTCTATTTTGCAGGTGATAAAATTTTAACAATTTCTTTTCCACAATAAAAGTTCCTTTTTAAAAATTGCTAGAGACAAAGTTAATAAATCATATCCCCTCTGTAGTCAAAGAGAAGACAATCTGAAGCCAGGGTATTCAACCTGGTCCAGAAGACAAAGCAAGGTGAGCCACGCTCTGCAGAATCCTGAGGTCAACAGTCGAGGAAAGTGAGTCTGTCCTCCCGTCTCGGCTGGCACCAGGCCCCGCGCTAAGCCAGCGCCTGGAAGTCGAGAGCCCAGGGAGGCGCCGGTGTGCGCAAGCCCCTCCACGATCGAGTCCCACTGGCAGCTGCTAGCTGGACGGGTGCTCCCCCTGCACAGAGACTGGGGAGGGGTTTCTGGGGCACCCGAGGCACAGGCCCCAGGGAGCGCGGGCGGGCCCCCTCCTCTCCTTGCTGCCGCGTGCTCTCCTGAGCCTCCGCAAGTGCCCGGCCATTTCCTGGTGTGCTGACGCCACGCTCTCTTTGCCGTGCAGACCTGGATGCCCTGTCGTCAGGCTGTCAGGGAGTCGATTCCAGGGACGCAGAGGGAGGAAGGAAGGGTGTGTTCCTCGCGCTCGGCCGGCGTGTCGCCTGGACTGGGCTGCTGGTCTTGGCAGGGGAGGTGACTGACACTTCCTCAAAGTGTGTAGGTGACTTTCCCCACTTGCTACGCATCCAGGGCCCGCAGCAGAATGGTGGCCACAGGCTGGGAGACGAGCGAAGCTTGGGATGACAGTTTCGGCAGCAAGTCTCTCACTAAGCTGTCCCTTCCGGTCTTGAACTCTGAGCCATCTCCCTGAACTAACTGGGGGCTCAGAGCGCTCCAGATCCATGCGGGTTCTCTCTAGAGCAGGCCTTCTCGACTTTTACTCTCAGAGTCTGGAGAGCTGGCTGAGCCACAGGTTCCTGGCCGTGGCCCCGGAGGTGCCGGTCACTAGGTCGGGGTGAGACTCTGGGAATCTGCGTGTCTCATAAGTGTCCAGGTAACACTGATGCTTCTGGCCCCTGGACACGCTCTGAGCAGCTTTGCTCTAGAACCTCTGCACAGCACCACTTGAAAACTCGGCGGCTCAACCAGCAGCATCACCTGGGAATGTGTTTCTCAAACTTTACTGTTTAGAATAGGAACCGCCTAGATATCCTGTTAAGATGCAGAACTTGATAAAGCAGCCG
Source organism: Madoqua kirkii (assembly GCA_006408675.1). Taxonomy (NCBI): domain Eukaryota; kingdom Metazoa; phylum Chordata; class Mammalia; order Artiodactyla; family Bovidae; genus Madoqua; species Madoqua kirkii. The sequence goes on from SJYC01034811.1 coordinate 31,215, forward strand.
TTAAGATGGAGCTCAGAACTGTGCATTTCTAACAAGCTCCCAAGATGATGTGATAATCACGGTCCAGGGACCACACCCTGGGTTTGGCCTGATAATTCAGGGATGGCTATGGTGACATCACCCGGGCGCTTAGAAAGGCCCTGAACCAGCCCCGTAACTTCCTTGGCTGCCCAGGGTTGAGGAGAGCGATGTGCGTCAGGATGCTTCTGCTCCACTCTGCCGCTTTCCCTGCGATACTGTTAAATACACCGGCCCAGCACTTCTGAGCTTCCTGTGGCCTCTCCCTGCCAGTGGGCCTCCCATTTCCACTGTCCGGGCCCTTCAGGAGGGCAGTCAGCGGTCCTCAGCTCCACGCCCCCTGCCCCACCTCTGTCCCTGTTTCAACTTTCATTTCCAAACTAAGCACAGACCTCTCCCTACCACGTTCACTGAGCATGGGCTTCACATATTTACGCCCATATCAACCAAAAGGGGATTTCGAAAACTATATCCCCTGTATCCCTTTCACATCTTTAAAAGCTTACATTTTAAATGGTTACATTGAATCCAGGAGATGGAGAAGGACAGGGAAGCCTGGCGTGCTGCGGTCCATGGGGTCGCAAAGAGTCGGACATGACTAACCAACTGAATAACAACACTTAGTTTCTAGTGTATTTTAAACAAACCTTCAGATCACTCTTTCACACGTACCTAAAAGGGACCTAGATTCCTTTGTGAAATGATGCCAGCCTTCATTCATTTAAAAATCTCCTTTTAATGTCTAGAAATTTTATGTCATTCTTTTTTCTCCTTCAATCCATGACTGAATTCTATTCACTGTGGTATGTTTCATGTCTGAAAGTCTTTTATCATTGCATCACACTTCTCTACATAAGAAAGGAGAGCTATTTCATTTTTTTCAAATTCCTCTAATTCTAAAACTCTATATGTTAAAAAAATTTCTAGGTTGGTTATCCATTATAATTATTATTAATATTTAATAAATCAAACCAACACATATCATTACAAATTTTGAAAAATACTGAATATAGAAAGTAAAAGTCTACTGGAAATGCATCTCTTAACGAGATGAATGAGATCGTTCTCTTTTTAATTAGTTCATGTATTCATGGATGAATATTACTTCCAGCTAAAATGAGAAAGCATTCAGCATCAATTTTATTCCTACTTTTTGTTTTTATAAATGTATGCACCAAGAAAACTTATTTCCATAAATTAGTAGATGAGGATGGAAGTTTCACTGGAACAGCGTCAGTCACTTCTTTGACACTGTTCCGATGGCTAAGCCCAAAGTCACACAGCAATTTATCACCAAACATTCTTTTTCATGACCTGCTGGCTGACAGCGTGCCTAGGTCCTCCTTCCATTCTGTCGGAAGCTAAGAACTGTAAGCCGCCCAACTTGCAAGAGGATCTCTTACCCAGTTATTAGGGGAATCTGCTGTCTCAGCACTGACCCCAGTGTTTGAAATTATTCTTCGTCCAAAAAGTGGAGGGCTTGACAGTCCAGAGTAATGCACAGAAGGAAGACTAGCCTTTGGTGGGACGAAGCCTCTTCCCTTGACCGGCAGGAGAAAAGCAGTTGAGAAAGGGAGGGGACGCCCTGCTCCTTTGCTGCAGATGATTCCTTGGGCAGATCAGTCCAGGAGACAGTCCATGAGTGAACGCAGGGTAGAAACTGGTTCTTGGAAACCCATCCATCTCTGGGGCCCTGGAGTAACTGAGCCCCGACCTGAGGGTCCTGGATGGAGGCAAACCCCGTCAGTTAGTGGGGAGCAGGGGGCACAAGCGGCCAGGCGTCAGGGGAGATCCCGCCGAGCACTGTGAGATGCTCCCAGCTTCTCTGCCTGACCTCCGCTCACCTCTTTCTGATAGAGGCCGGGCACCACAGAAGACGCCCCGCCATGAGGACAGTAACCAGCGCCTGGCGGCGCGTCCTTGCCGGGGCGGCTGTCCAGGACCGCCGGGACTGCCCGCGAGACTCGGGTGGCTTGTGGGTCCAGGGCCACCAGCTCTTCAGTGTCCACGTGGAACCTTCTGGACTTTTTAAGGCTGTTCACATTTCTTGAACAGGCCTCTCTGGGCCTCTGCTTGGACAGAGCCTGCTTCTCGTCCCAGAAGTTGGTATGTTCCAGCCGTGAACAGAGTGGGATCTGTTGACCCCAGGCACTGCTGTGCCCTTATCAGGGCGGCCTCGTTCCCTCCTCTTGAGCCGGCAAACTCCTACTCAACCCTGGGTCTCAGTCAGCACCAGGCCCGCAGGGACCACCTTCCCAGGGCCCCCCAGAGGGGGCTGGACGTCCACCTTGGGGTTTCCATAGTGACCTGGGCTTCTCTCTGTTATGGCTCCCACGCTTCTTTTAATCACTTATTTAATTAGATGACCTTCTCACCCTTGGCCTCCCTGACTGTCCAGTGCCCAGCACAAGACTTGGCGGATGAGATATTCTGTAAGGAACTGTGATGGGTCATCAGTCATTATCATTGCATCACACTTCTCTACATAAGAAAGGAGAGCTATTTCATTTTTTTCAAATTCCTCTAATTCTAAAACTCTATATGTTAAAAAAATTTCTAGGTTGGTTATCCATTATAATTATTATTAATATTTAATAAATCAAACCAACACATATCATTACAAATTTTGAAAAATACTGAATATAGAAAGTAAAAGTCTACTGGAAATGCATCTCTTAACGAGATGAATGAGATCGTTCTCTTTTTAATTAGTTCATGTATTCATGGATGAATATTACTTCCAGCTAAAATGAGAAAGCATTCAGCATCAATTTTATTCCTACTTTTTGTTTTTATAAATGTATGCACCAAGAAAACTTATTTCCATAAATTAGTAGATGAGGATGGAAGTTTCACTGGAACAGCGTCAGTCACTTCTTTGACACTGTTCCGATGGCTAAGCCCAAAGTCACACAGCAATTTATCACCAAACATTCTTTTTCATGACCTGCTGGCTGACAGCGTGCCTAGGTCCTCCTTCCATTCTGTCGGAAGCTAAGAACTGTAAGCCGCCCAACTTGCAAGAGGATCTCTTACCCAGTTATTAGGGGAATCTGCTGTCTCAGCACTGACCCCAGTGTTTGAAATTATTCTTCGTCCAAAAAGTGGAGGGCTTGACAGTCCAGAGTAATGCACAGAAGGAAGACTAGCCTTTGGTGGGACGAAGCCTCTTCCCTTGACCGGCAGGAGAAAAGCAGTTGAGAAAGGGAGGGGACGCCCTGCTCCTTTGCTGCAGATGATTCCTTGGGCAGATCAGTCCAGGAGACAGTCCATGAGTGAACGCAGGGTAGAAACTGGTTCTTGGAAACCCATCCATCTCTGGGGCCCTGGAGTAACTGAGCCCCGACCTGAGGGTCCTGGATGGAGGCAAACCCCGTCAGTTAGTGGGGAGCAGGGGGCACAAGCGGCCAGGCGTCAGGGGAGATCCCGCCGAGCACTGTGAGATGCTCCCAGCTTCTCTGCCTGACCTCCGCTCACCTCTTTCTGATAGAGGCCGGGCACCACAGAAGACGCCCCGCCATGAGGACAGTAACCAGCGCCTGGCGGCGCGTCCTTGCCGGGGCGGCTGTCCAGGACCGCCGGGACTGCCCGCGAGACTCGGGTGGCTTGTGGGTCCAGGGCCACCAGCTCTTCAGTGTCCACGTGGAACCTTCTGGACTTTTTAAGGCTGTTCACATTTCTTGAACAGGCCTCTCTGGGCCTCTGCTTGGACAGAGCCTGCTTCTCGTCCCAGAAGTTGGTATGTTCCAGCCGTGAACAGAGTGGGATCTGTTGACCCCAGGCACTGCTGTGCCCTTATCAGGGCGGCCTCGTTCCCTCCTCTTGAGCCGGCAAACTCCTACTCAACCCTGGGTCTCAGTCAGCACCAGGCCCGCAGGGACCACCTTCCCAGGGCCCCCCAGAGGGGGCTGGACGTCCACCTTGGGGTTTCCATAGTGACCTGGGCTTCTCTCTGTTATGGCTCCCACGCTTCTTTTAATCACTTATTTAATTAGATGACCTTCTCACCCTTGGCCTCCCTGACTGTCCAGTGCCCAGCACAAGACTTGGCGGATGAGATATTCTGTAAGGAACTGTGATGAGGTCATCAGTCACCTGCCACGTCCCCCACACTGGCCGTGAGCTGACCGCTTCTTCAGGGTGCCGTTAACAGATTATTACCGACCCTGGAGGTGCACAGGGCAGCTGCCCCAGAGGAGCGACTGACCACCTGTCTTCGCCAGCAGAGCCCACCCAGGGGAAGCCACTCCGCGGCGGCAGACCTTCGATGCGTGGCCCCAGGTGTGCACCCACTCACACCAGCAAGGGGGCTGGAGCCGGAGGGGCACTGGCACGACCCCTCCTCGCCACCTCCACACGAACCCAGGAGCACACAGGGAGCAAAGGGGGCGCGCGGGTGGCTTCACGGGGCCCTTCCGTATACAGAGTGTTACGTGCTCTCAAAGGACTGTTCCGTCTAATGTACCCCCTGGACACAGGCGCTTACCAAAATTAAAATAAGTTAATAAAGGCAAAGACCCACTTGCTCATACACTCTGTCACATTTCGAGTACTCGACACCGACACTGCCCTGTGGGTACTGGCCACCACACGGCACGGCTCGAGTAGAGAGGACCCCCATCATCACAGAAAGTGCCCACGGGCCAGAGCTCAGGTGCCCCAGAGCAGTGGCGGGAGATTCAGAAACATTTCTCTCCAAAGAGGGTCTGTCAACACAAACACCCGAGTTCCTCAAGAACGAAGAGACCTCTCTCACTCTGAAACGGCTGCCCTTCTCGCAGCTTTAAACTGGCGATAATTCAACATTCCACGGAAATGTTTTCCTCAAACAAAGAACAGTGTGCTCCCTGGGAAGACCCTAGCCTCTGCCTCAGGAGGAGGTGCGCAGCTAGGGAGACCGCTCCTCCAGGGGAGGTGGCAACTTGTCAAACAGTTTCTGAGGTCAGGAAAGTTTCTCTCAAGCTTAAACACTGGTCCATGGGTTTTTAAGGTGTTGTGTGGACGAAAGGAGACCTGGGCAAGGAGCAAACGCATCCAGAGATGGGAAGTCTGGACTCCTGATCTAAGACCCCAGGAGAGAAGCCACAGGAGGTGGAAGAAACCGGGGGTGGCTGTGAACTGAAGGGTCTCCCCCAGAGCCCGTATGCGCCCTGCTGTGCTCAGTGGCGTCAACTCTGCGACCCATGGACTGTCGTCCGCTGGGTCCTCTGTTTGGGGGATTCTCCAGGTAAGGATACTGGAGAGGACTGCCACTTCCTTCTCCAGGGGGTCTCCCCGACCCAGGGACTGAGCCCACATCTCCTGTGTCTGCTGCATTGCAGGTGGATTCTTTACCTGCTGAACCATCGGGGAAGCCCCAAAATCCGTACGTGGAGGCTCTAACCCCCCCGTGACTAGCTTCGGAGATCCAGCCTCAAAGAGGGAATTAAGGTGAAATGAGGTGACGAGGTCAGCCCCAGTTTGATAGGACGGGGGTCCTCATTAGAAAGGAAGTGATGCCAGGCATCTGGCTTCCCTCCCTCCCCGACGGGCACATAGAGGACACGGCTGTCTGCAAGCAGGGAGAAAGGTTTCCCCAGCAAGCACCCCACACCCCGGCTCTGGGATGTGCTGTTGGCACTGCCCTGTCCGTGGCGTCTTGCTGTGGCGGCCTGGGCCCGGACGAGAGTCCTGCCTTGTGTATCTAAGTCACTTTGTGCACACGTATGTGAGCCATGCACGTGAGTCATGGGAACATCAGCTTCTGTGGCTCACACACTGGGCGGCTTAGAGATGAGGAGTGTGTGCGAATGGCCCAGTCGTGAAGCAATCCATCTCGTGAGTGACAGGCTGGCACGCTGGCGCTGCATCAGGCCACAGGGCTCGGTCAGCTCTGCCCGCAGAAGGACCCCGCTCCAGGGAGAAGTGATACTGACGGCTTGGAGGCTGTACTTCCACTGATCTGCTCTATGTATCTCTAACGTAATCTGTCTCTTGAATTTTTTTCATGTTTTCTCTATATGCTGCTGCTGCTGCTACTGCTAAGTCGCTTCAGTCGTGTCCGACTCTGTGTGACCCCAGAGACGGCAGCCCACCAGTCTCCCCCGTCCCTGGGATTCTCCAGGCAAGAACACTGGCGTGGGTTGCCATTTCCTTCTCCAATGCAGGAAAGTGAAGTCACTCAGTCATGTCCAGCTCCTAGCGACCCCATGGACTGCAGCCCACCAGGCTCCTCCATCCACGGGATTTCCAGGCAAGAGGACTGGAGTGGGTGCCATCGCCTTCTCCGTTTTTCTCTGTATAAGCCTACACTAATAGTCATACGAATAAGAACCACTGGGAACTCCTCTCACGAAAAGGGTTGCTTCAGCACACGTCTCGCACATGTCAACTGCATGCTCACCAACCAGAGGGCTTCCCTGATAGCTCTGTTGGCAAAGAATTTGCCTACAGTGCAGGAGAGCCCGGTTCGATTCCTGGGGCAGCAAGACCTGCTGGATAAGGGATAGGGTACCCACCCCAGCATTCTTGGGCTTTCCCTGAGGCTCAGCTGTGAGTGAGTCTGTCTACAGTGTGCGTAGACCTGGGTGGGGAAGATCCCTGGAGGAGGACTAGGCTACTTACCCCAGTACTCTTGGGCCTCTCTGGTGGCTGGGACAGTAAAGAATCTGCCTGCAATGCGGGAGACCTGGGTTTCATCCCTGGGTTGGGAAGGCCCCCTGGGAAGGGGAAAGGCTCCCCACTCCAGTGTTCTGGCTGGGAGAACTCCATGGGCTGTATAGTCCACTGGGTCACAAAAAGTCGGACATGACTGGTGACTTTCACTTTCACTTTCCCAACTCCACCTTTTAAAGCAGGAGAGGGATTAGGAAAGGAAGGGGCAGATGTCCCCACTCAGGACGTGTGGGGAACGTCAGCCTCCAGCCCAGGATGCCCAGGTGGGAGAGCTGGTCTGGCTCCTCCTCCCAGCAGCGCAGCCTCTGGCAGCAGAGTCTGGCTGCCTGGTCACCAGCACGTCCGCAGGGGCCAGCACGGTGCTGCCGCTTACCGAGCACTGAACGAGCTCAAGTGTGTTGAGTGAACCGAACATGGATGGATGGATGGACGGATGGGCATTCTGAAGAATCTGGGATTTAACTACATGAGCAGGGATAGCTGTGAGCTGGGAACACAGAAAGCAGGTGAGGTGACTTTGTAGGGAATTTAAGAGAAGAACAGACTTTGAGGCAGGAAGTAGAAGGACATGGGCTAATTTGATTTCCAAGTGACCATGTCCAACGGCACCGCCCGAGATTCTGCTCTCAGGGCCTAACTTCCTGCCCGCTTCTGCTGCTGTCACCCGTAGGCGCATGATCTCTTGGACGAGGGAGAGACAGAAAGAGGGGAGCCGGGGACCAGAGGGCCAAAAGGAGCCGTTAAACAGAAGACGATCAATAACTGAGGAGGTGCAAGGGAGCAAGACTTCCATGTCAGGGCACCTTCCTAAGTCAAGCAAAGCAGTTAAACAGTTAGAAGATAATCAGGATTTTAGAGTCATCATGGACTTAAAATCATTCATCCAACGTTCTACTTAGCAAGGACTGAACGCTGAGAAGTCTCGGGAGAGAGCATTTGACGGAAGGTCACAGAAGCAGTGAGCCCTCCAAGGAGCAGTGAGCAGCAGAAACGAAGCATCACACCGAGGATGAGACAGCAGAGAGGCCGCTCGTGCGGGGTGCAGAGAACCAGAGGAGCTGGAGACCCCCAGAGACAAGGAGCTGGAGGAGGACAAGAGGACAGCCAGCGAGGAGGCCCCTGAGCTGCCCCAGGCGGCAGGGGTCAAGGACAGGAGGGCACAGGGACTTCCCTGGCGGTCCCCTGGCTAAGAAGCAGCCTTGCAGTGCAGGGTGTGTGGGTCCCATCCCTGGTCAGGGAACTAGGATCCCACGTGCTGCTGGGCAGCTAGGCCTGCACTCCGTGCCCGCAGAGCCCGTGAGCCGCAGCGGACAATCCCACACGGCAGCGGAGCGCCTGCGTGCCGCAACTAATACCCGGCATAGCCAGATAAACACACGTTAAGGAAAAAAAGAGCAAGAGAGCACGAATAATGGGCCACTGCGCAGGGTGAAGGGTGAAGACAGGTAAGGAAGCCACGGATCTGCTTCACCCATTCACAAGTCTGTACAGAGTCCCTACTAGTTGCCACACATTCTTTGAGCCGCGCGGAGAAACAGACAACCCCCGCCCGGCCTGGTGGAAAGCGCGTTCTGGTGGAGAGAAGACGGAGCGCGTGGAGGGACGAGGCGCAGGAGACGCGGGTTTGAGGCCGGGGGAGCGGCCACCAGGACGGCAGGTCTAGTGGCCCCCAGCCCCAGGGAGCACGGTCCCACCCCAGACGCCCTCTCGCAACCAGCTGGCTGGTGCTGCGCCCCTCCATCAACGGGGGCAGAGGACAGAGCTCTGCCAACAGCGCTTCCCTGGCCCTGGAAGAGAAGGGCTCCACTTGACACTTGACAGACTGTGTTCTCGGCATTTGCTCGTGGATCCGCCTCTCCTCAAGAAGGAGCGCACTCAGGAAGGGCGTGTGTCCTATTTTTTGGGCCACGCACGGCAGCATGTAGGATCTTAGTTTCCCGATCAGACTGAACTCGTGGCCCCTGCGCTGGGAGCGGGGGGTCTTAGCCCCTCTGGTCTTAGCCCGGGGTGACTCCAGAATGGCAGAGGGTGCCAGCTGCCCCCCGACGACGGTCCAGCTACTTCTCTGTGCGTCCTGAGTGTTCTTCCGGGCCAGGGATCAAGCTTCTAATGTCCATCAGGCCAGCAGGGTAGGGGCACCGACCAGTCAGCACCAAAGCCCGGGGGGGCACACTGCAGACTCCAGAGGCAGATTCACCCCAGCTGATGCCAACGCCGGGACAGAACTCGAGAGAGAGAGCCCCGCCTTCATCTTGTGAGAGCGCGGTTATCATCGCAGGGCTTTTAACGCTGTGGTGAGTATGAACAAAGGAACGAGAGACGCTCTAACTACCGCCTGTCATTTTATATTTCTCTATGATGGCAACATTGTTTTGCATGAGTTTTTCTGAGGATGCTTTCCTCTATTGAGTTTGGTCTTCCTGAGTAAACCGCTAAAACTTTCTTAAAGGAGCTATTACCCAAAGGGCAGCCTGTCTGTATGGTGTTTGCACGCAGGACACTCTGACTAATCAGGGGCTGCCCAAAGTCTGAAGGGATGGAAAGGGAGCAGGCTGAATTCTGGAGCACATCATCGCTGGAAGCCCTCCCGGATGAGAGCAAGGCTTGCTGTGACTCAGCCTGTCTCAATCAATACACCACTGGGCGGCACCCTGATGGGGAGACGCGTTAGCGTGCGGACAGTCTTTCAGGGGAAGTGAAGGGAGCTGCAGGGGGAGGGTCATTTAATTCCAGCTGGGATACAGCTCAACAAACTCCGTTATCAGTAGAACCGGCAACCAGAGAAACAAGCCCCCCGCGGGCTCAGCCGACTGGGTCGCCGGCACCGACTCCTCTCCTCCGGATTCTAGCTCCTACTCCCGGGTCCAGGTCGGGACCAAAGTGAAAAGACAGTCATCCCTTCACCAGAGTTTTCGCTCTTCTGGGTTTTTGTCTGTGTCTTGCTCCCTGGGAACACCACACAGTACATCCTTCAGGCTCCCCAGATGGTCGTTCTCATCTGCAACTAAGGTGAACCGGAAAATCCCGGGCTCACGTATCTGTGATCCTATAAAACTACAGAAAAGAGCAGTCCTCGGAATCCACCTTAAGAAGCTACGCTTGCCTGACGTTCCTGGGCCAACAGCAAGTTACACCGACCACCAGAAGCCTCGCTTCTCACACTCGCGGATGCCCTGCTCTGCCAGATACCGAGCTACGCGGGGCTCTGAGAGTGGGGACTGACTCTGTGCCAAGCAGCATATTCCTGAAGATCACGAGAGGTGAGAGGGCACAGGCAGGATAACTGCCTGAAATAACAAAGAACCACAGGCAGAGACCACTGTGAAGGACTCACCAGTTAGGACACAGAAAGGGTCTACTTCTTAGGATCAGTTTCTGGCTCCTATTATTATGACATAAACTTCACCTTTTTTACATCTCAGATACACAGTGTTCTTGGAAGAGCAGCGGTTTCTGGCACTTTAGATCTGGTAATGGTCTTCATAGCAGCTAAGTGGCCTTTCTCTTTAACAACATTTTACCTGATTTTCTTAAGATTTGACTTAATATTCTCAGGCACCATGTAAAGATCTACAATTTTAATTACCTGCTGTAATTGCCTTCTGTAAGAGCCAGAAGAACATCATTTATTGTGATCAGTAATAAAACATTATGACTAAGCAGTAAAGGTAGATCTGAGCTGTTATCAGAAGATGACCGAACATCAGGCTGCCTACTTAAGGCCACAACCAGATTAAGGACTTTCAATATGATCTCATAAGTTGGAAACAATTCTGCTATCTAAATAATCTACAAGCTGGAGTTGGAAAACCTCAAAAAGGCCTGGGGAAGAGAAGCTAAACAGACGCTTCTGAATTATCAGATTCTGAATACTGAACTCATTCATAAAAAGAAATGGCACTGGGAAGTGTGCGTCGTTTTTAATCCAACAACTGAGAAAACCACGTCTACAGCTAACCACGAGTCCTGCGGTCTCATCTCAGATAACTATGACTTTGCCTGGGCTTCCCCAGACAAGATGGACAATGAATAGATGCTAGAGATCATAAATGATTGGGCAGAAAATTCAGTTTTCCAGCCCGATTGTCTGTCTGTACAGTCTAAAAATTCCTTATCTTTGGTCACAACTAGGAAGATACTTACCGCGTAAGAACATAGTAGGTTAAATGTCACAATATTGAGCTAGAATGTTGAGCTGCTCTCCAAACGTTATTAAGTTATGAAATGTTACGTCTGCGTATTATGAGCCTACAGTGAAATGTTCTTCAATTCTCAGTTACCTGAATTTAGGATGTGGCTTTGGGCTAGGGTTAAGACACCGGACCCCAAAGTCAAGGGTAAAAGTCCCTAGGGGTACTTCTACCGACAGTTCTCCAGCTGCCTCAAGAGTCGTGTGTTTAAATATCCGGCTATATGGAGAAGGAAATGGCAACCCACTCCAGTGTTCTTGCCTGGAGAATCCCATGGAGGGAGGAGCCTGGTGGACTATAAGTCCATGGGTTTGCAAAGAGTCGGACACGACTGAGCAACTTCACTCCACTTCACATAGGGACTTAACTGGTGGTAGAGTGGATAAGGGAGAAGGCAATGGCACCCCGCTCCAGTGTTCTTGCCTGGAGAGTCCCATGGACAGAGGAGCCTGGTGGGCTGCAGTCCACGGGGTTTGCTAGGAGTCTGACACGACTGAGCGACTTCACTCCACTTCACATAGGGACTTAACTGGTGGCAGAGTGGACAAGGGAGAAGGCAATGGCACCCCGCTCCAGTGCTCCTGCCTGGCAAATCCCATGGATGGAGGAGCCTGGTGGGCTGCAGTCCACGGGGTCGCTAGGAGTCTGACACGACTGAGCGACTTCACTTTCTCTTTTCACTTTCACGCATTGGAGAGGGAAATGGCAACCCACTCCAGTGCTCTTGCCTGGAGAATCCCAGGGACGGGGGAGCCTGGTGGGCTGCCGTCTCTGGGGTCACACAGAGTCAGACACGCCTGAAGCGACGCAGCAGCAGCAGCAGCAGCAGAGTGGATGAGAATCCTCCTGCAGCTTCAGGGCACACGGGCTTGACTCCCGGTCCGGGAGGACCCCACAGGCTGTGAGGCAGCTCAGGCCGAGCGCCACTGCGCCTGCGCTCGGGAGCCCGCGTGCGGCCGCAAGAGCAAGCAGGGCAGGGAGGAGCCCGGCCGCAGCCCAGCGGCTCCCTGGGGCTGCTCCTGGAGGAGGCCCGGGGCAGCAGTGAAGGCGCAGCGCACTCACAGAGCGAACGGGCATCTGAATAGGATCGCCCAAGCCGCCCGGTTAGCACGGGGCAGAGGGAGAGCGGTTTGGAGAAACTCTTAAAGCTGAGTTTTGTGGAAGAGTCAGAAAAAATCTGATTAGGCAAATCACTGCCCAATTTACTTGTGCCCTTAAATAACCATGTTATAATTGGGAGAAGTAAATGAATACTATGGCTCATTTACCGCATCCGGCTGGTCAGGATCTGCTTGGTGAACGGACTTCCCCCGTGTACTCCCCTCCCTCCCGGGGGGCGTCTCATTCACTCACTCTGCAAAATGCACCCCAGCGGGTCAACAGTGATGCGTGGGAAGTGGGGGAGCAAAGCCGTGCCTGGGGAAACACACTGAGACCAGCCACGTCCTGCCTGACAGCCCCCGGGGTGTCTGACATGTCGGGAAGGAAACACCCCACTCAGCTATGGGACGCTGAGGTTTATCGCCCTGACGTGCGCTGGTCCGCGCTGGCTCCATATCACCCCACATGACCCCCCTAAGCACACCTGCGTCCAGGTGAGTGGGGTCTAAGTCCAGGCCCCCAAGCTGGCCTCAGCGGGTCGCAAAACGGGGCCAAGCTGCACACTGCGTCTACACAGACAGCACACGGGCTTTACCAGGAATGGTTAGCGGAAGTGGCTCTGGGGTCAAAACGGAAGCCCTCGCTGTCTAAAGCAGCCTCCTCCTCTGCGGCCAGGTGTGGGAGGGCGCCCGACAGAGCCTCCAGACCCGGGGTGCTGCCTCGGGGAGCATGCAGCCTCTCCCGGGGCTCCCCGCATCAGTCACAGCTGACACCAAGGGCCCGGCCCGGCCTCCCTCCTAGAGGAGAAACTAGGGTGTTTGGGAGCCGCACAGACCTTGACTTAAACTCTCCATTTAACTTCTGTGCTTTCCGTCAGCAGCCTAACTGCTTAGGGCCTTAGCGCCCTCAGCTTTGAAATGGGTGGATCCTTAACTCCCAGGGCAAGTGTGGCGTTTCAGGAGGAAAACGTGTGTGAAACACCTACCTTATCTCAGGGAGCAAGTGCCCTTCTACCTGTGCCCTCGGGGAGTCCCTCAACGGCTTGTTTATAAATCATCACCACATTGATATGGCTTAGAAAAGCTCCTGCTGTTACATCACCTAAAAGAACTTTTTAAAAACTACATTCACTTCCATAGCATAAGCTAACATCTAAAGTTTTTAAACACAGACTTGAAGGAGTGTAAAGAATATAATTTCTGGTGTATTTTAATGTTCTAGTATATTTTAATAATATAAACCATTGCAGTACTCTGTTATATGTATCCAAAGGAATCTAAATATTTGATAGAGTAGGTCTAAGGATTTGATATACATCAGCACCCATTTAAACAATTCATGAACAAGCTCTAATTTTTAATAGTCAGAAATTTTCCATTTCTATTTTCCTTTCTGAATTTGTGTTTCCATTATATTCCTCCAACAGAATTCTATCCTAATTTATTGGATTTAATGATTAAAAGTATTTTATTGATCACCCTATCACAGCCTCTGAAGAACTATGTATATAAATTAAAAATTTCCCAGAAAACAAAGGCTTCTGGAATTTAAAAAATCTCATGCTCTAAATTGAGCTATTGTTACAATTATTACTTGCACGCCCCCCAAAAATACATGTTTCGATGTATCTTCAACAAATCCTGATGAATATTATATACAAGAGGGAAAATCACAGGACATGCATGAGGTGGATGGCGAAGCTTCCCGTCATTCTAACCCGACTTTTCTTTTTTGTAGAAAGAACTGCTGGGAAATTTTGCTCATATAAAAAAGTAGATGAAAATGGAGGGAATTCTGTTTGAGAAATCTCTCTCAATTGTTTAAATTCCTCTGAGTATACCGGAAGTCACAGAGTAATTTATCAGGGATGTAGAGTACCTTTCGTTCCAATAACAAGTAAACTGCAACCTCAGTGCTTAGCACACAAAGTTTTCTGCTGGTTGTGGTTTAGTTGCTAAGTCATGTCTGACTCTTTTGTGGCCTCCTCTGTGGGAGCCTGGGGTTCTCCAGGCAAGAATACTGGAGTGGGCTGCCGTGCCCTCCTTCAGGGGATCTTCCCGACCCAGGGTCAGACCCGTGTCTCCAGCTTTGGCAGGTGTTCTTTACCACTGAGCCACCTGGGAAGCCCTTTCCCACCCACACTGAGTCTCGCGCAGCTGGGGTGACGCCCCAGGGCTGTTCTTTCCACGCGGTGGTTCGGCCTGCCCTGCCGGCGGCTCCACTGCCTCCACGTGGCCCTGCCACGGTGGGCCCTGCAGGGGAGGGGGAGGGTGGCTGCTAGCTCTTGAACACATGGCCTGAAGCTGTCTCTTATACACATCTGTCTGTATGGTGTTCGCATGCAGGACACTCTGACTAATCAGGGGCTGCCCAAAGTCTGAAGAAGACCCGTGTCTCCAGCTTTGGCAGGTGTTCTTTACCACTGAGCCACCTGGGAAGCCCTTTCCCACCCACACTGAGTCTCGCCCAGCTGGGGTGACACCCCAGGGCTGTTCTTTCCAAGCGGTGGTTTGGCCTGCCCTGCCGGCGGCTCCACCGCCTCCACGTGGCCCCGCCACGGAGGGCCCTGCAGGGGAGGGGGAGGGGGAGGGTGGCTGCTAGCTCTTGAACACACGGCCTGAAGCAATCGCCCCTTCCACTCACTGCTCGCTGAGTACAGCGGGGCCATCCCCAAACTGCAGGTCTGGAAATGCCTGCCCATACTGAGAGCAAGTGGGCTTTCTGTCACGGCATCGATCACCGAAGATTACTTACGGTAAAGGGTCAGCTGACAGGGCCTTTGGGTTTTGCCTCATTTTGTAGACAGCAGGGAATTGAAAACACTTGATTTATAAAAGGCTTTACTTCCCAGCTATTAGAGTGCTTCACTCTCTCAGTTCTGACACCGACATTTAGAATGGCCCCTTTGTTTGGCACCTGGAGTTTGCACCCTCAGGTGACGCCTGTAATAAAGACACACGCCCATAGGAGAGAGACAGTGGTGAGAAGAGGTCCCCGACACTTGGGGCATCCTCAGGACGGTCTGGGTTTTATTTTTAACTTTTAACTATTATCATTGGCCATGCTGTGGCTTGCGGGATCTTAGCTCCCCAGCCAAGGTTCGAATCTGGACCCTGGCAGCGTGAACACTGAGTCGTAACCACCAGACTATGTGAACACTGAGTCGTAACCACCAGACTACCAGAGAATCAATCCCCAGGATGATCTGATCTTTACAAAGAAGATGAGGAAGCAGCTGTAAACAGCTGCCCTGAGAATTGCACAAGACTGCCCACCCTCTGGGAGTCTCTGCACCCTGGGGAGCATCGTAGCCCACATGAGGAGCGCTGCTTTGGGAGAGTGGAGATGTTGGGCACCTCAAATGTGCTTGAAAGCTGAGGGCAAATTTCAACTCATGCTTGAACCCATCTTTACAAAGAAGGTGAGGAGGCAGCTGGAAACAGCTGCCCTGAGAATCACACAAGACTGCCCACCCTCTGGGAGTCTCTGTGCACCCTGGGGGGCATCATAGCCCACGTGAGGAGCGCTGCTTTGGGAAAGTGGAGATGTTGGGCACCCCAAATGTGCTTGAAAGCTGAGGGCAAATTTCAACTCATGCTTGAACCCAACACCCCAGGATTTACCAAGGACGAAGTTAGACTGAAATAAGTCACAGGGGGGGAAAGGAAGGCAGCTTGGGATGAGAAAAGGTGGGAATTCGATGGAGAGAAATCGAGTACACGACAAAAACACACCCAGCTTTGTCTTGCGCACATGGGGAGGGAGTTAGGGCCTCATTATTTTTAACCACTTGGACCTTTATTTCTCAGGTCTGGTTGAGAATCCCCAGCGGTGCGCTTATTCCAAGCCTCATCCACCACCATGGACACATACACTAGAGTGGCATTTTCACTTGTGTTTCTGAACTGGAACCATAAGAAGAGAGCTAATCGCCGGTGCTGTTGGGCAGATGAGGGTCTACCGGTGCGACGGCCCACCACACACTGCACGCAAGCTGCCCCAAGGCACATCTGAAAACTCATTCTCAAGGCGGGCAGACGCCTTCATACACCCATTTGCTTTCAGAACCTTCCAGTGGGCCGTGGTTTCACCTTTCCCTGGTAGGTGGATTTGTGTATTTGTGTATTTCTAACTAAACTAACTCTGACAGGGTAGACAACTGGATGCAAAGTACACCTGGGGGAAAGTCACAGATCTGAGTCACAAGCCTCGTGCAAAGGAGCCATAGAAACACAAAGGGCCACATTGACGCCCGTGCTCGTCATCAGCCAAGATCCAGGGCAACCTGCCCTCTGTAGGCAGGTGTTGCAGAGCCTGTCCAGAGAACTGGACACTATCAGGAGGACCAAGCACAGCATGGGTTCCCATTCACCAAGCCTCTGCTGTGTCCTGAGACACGGACTAAAGAGGGAATGAAGCCGTCGGGATTCGCAGGGTGCTCACGATGCCGTTTTCCTCACCGTTCGTCTCTCGCCTGTTGGTACGACACGCGCTCACACCCCAGCACAGCTCAGTGAGCGCACACCCGGCTGCGGCCCACGGGGCCACTGAGAGCCAGACACAACCGCAGCGACGCGGCACACACAGGCCCAACGAGTGAAGTCCACTGCGAAGGACGCTTCCTGTCTCTATGTTTCTGAACATTCTGGCGGTGAGGCACCATGTAACCTGTGAAGTCATCCCTGGATCTGAAATTGGTCATTTATAACAAGACACTGCCTCCAGACTGCTTTCTAAAAACATTTCCAGTCGTTCCCATCACTTGGGGCATCCAGCCCATGACAAAGAACAAGTGAAGGGCGTGTGCCCAAAGGCCCCTCTCCCTGTGATGTTAGAGGCACGAAGGCGGAATTTTATCCGGGCACCCGAAAGCCACGCTGTACAGGGCCGTCCTCTCGGACGAATGTTCACAGACATTATCCTCAGGAATTCACTTTCAACTACTAACCGTATATGAGGTCTGCAGTTAAATTAGCATTATAGAGGACAAAAGAATGTTAAGTGGTCTTCAGAATTAAAAGCAAGGGTTTGCCAGCCTCAAGGAGGATCCGTTGAGACGATATCCTATCTGCAAGCGTTGTTTGAAGAGGAGACATTAAAATGAGAGGGGTGAAGAAAGCAGGCAGGAGAGAGGCCCTCGTTTCTTTTCTGATCTAGGCTTCGCCCCAGCAGAGTCTCGTTACGCTGGACATTCTGAAGACTAGGTCAGAGCTGAAGATGTGTCTAAGGCACGTGTGATGGCGTTTAAACAATAATTGGCCAATCACTCGTCTCATCTCCTAAACTCTGTCTGTCCTTTTTTTTTTAAAAAAAAAGAAGCTCTCATTCACAGATTAATTCAGTTTGGAAGATCTGATCCACACAAGTTAGCTCGATGTAAAATCTTCAAAGGGAAGCTGAGCACAGGCTGACAGGATATGGAGCTCGCCTGGTTTGCCCTCAGAGTGCAGACGAGGCTCTCAGGCGAGCACAGCCCGTTCTTTTCCAGGCGTGCACCTGAGCTGCCAGAGTCGGCCGTGAAAAATTCATGCAGGGTGCTTCAGCGGCCCACCTGCGTCCGTAACATCCGCTGGCTTCACGTCACATGAAAACTTCAAAGTGAACCCACCCGAGACGTGGCAGGCTTTCCCGGGAACAGTGGTGGACAGCCCAGAGACGCCCCCCTCTTCCCTTCCCGCAGGCAGGCAGGAGACGCCTGGCAGGACGTGGTGACTTACCCTCTTAACCACATACGGGGGAGGGCAGGGAGCAGCGGGGGTACCACGGTCGGGCTCCACGGGCATTCGGATTGCTGTGCTGCCTCAAAATTTTATTTTTAATCTCAACCTTTTTGCTTCCGATGTAGCCAAATTATTCAGCCACTGAGAAGGTGGTGAGGTTACTCTGAAGCACACAGCTGTGCGGGGAAACACACCGTCTCCTCCTGCGGGCGGGTGATAGAGGGTCGCTCACTTGGGTGCGTTCAGGCAAGGCCGGCCCGAGAGCTGCTCCAGCTGGATGCCAGGCTGTCCCAGCAACAGGAACAGTTTAGGACGACGATGGAAAACAAGAGGTGGGCTGTGTGGCTCTCTCCACTTTTAAGTCAATTACAGTGGAAAGCACCAGGAATTTAATTGCCAGTAGCCTACCACCTTGATCAGATTCACTACAGAAAGGTTCCCTACTTTATTCTCCTGATGCCAAGGGGAAATTCATCATCGTTAAATGATAATTGGCTGTAATATCTTTAGATTCTTCATAAATGCTGGCTGGCAAGTTTCTAAAATTTTTCATCAATCTTGTTTGGTGTTTTTAAGAAGCGTACATCAGGGAAAAAAGATGTCTAGGTTTGAAGAACACACTGCACCTTACTGTCTGCATGAACAGGTCTTTCAAGAGTGCTCCATAATAAATTTATGGAGTTTATTTTTTCCATAGTGTTAGCTTTACTCATTATTTATTTATAATTCCATCATAAATCCGGTGGGGGTGATGCACCCTCCGTATTTCACGCAGTGCTGGCAGGGGTCCCCCATCCCCACAGCGTTCCCCACAGTCCAGAGGGGAGAGACATCTGAACAGTCGCCTCTGGGGGCCTCCCTGGCCGTCCACTGGAGGCCAGCGCTTGGGACTCTGTGCTTCCACCGCCCGGTGCGTGGGTTCCATCTCTGGTCAGGAAACGAAGACCCCACAAGCGGCAGAGCATGGTCCACAATTTTAAAACAGGAATAAATAATAGTAAAAATAGATAAACAAGCAATTCTGGGGTTTTCTGCAGATTTATCAAGACTTCTGATCTTTAGAGGTTTTCTAAATAGAACTCCAGTGAGAAAATGCACGATTGGATGCCTTTTAACTTTTAGGGAAACCTAATAGGTCAACCAGTCCATTCTGAAGGAGATCAGCCCTGGGATTTCTTTGGAAGGACTGATGCTGAACCTGAAACTCCAGTACTTTGGCCACCTCATGTGAAGAGTTGACTCATTGGAAAAGACTCTGATGCTGGGAGGGATCGGGGGCAGGAGGAGAAGGGGACGACAGAGGATGAGATGGCTGGATGGCATCACCGACTTCGATGGACGTGAGTGTGAGTGAACTCCGGGCATTGGTGATGGACAGGGAGGCCTGGCGTGCTGCGATTCATGGGGTCGCAAAGAGTCGGACACGACTGAACGACTGAACTGAACTGAACTGAACGCGTCAACAGGCCAGTTCACTTAAGAATTAAAACAAGGCTGTCCCCTCAGTCTCCTCACTTGTCACGTTCTATCTGGGCCCCATAAACAGCAAAGAACACAAAAGCAGACAGAATGCAGGTCTTCTCCTGAGACTTAAAATGAGTCTGTCTATACCATCACTTCCTTATATCTCACCTTCTACACATTTTACCTGGTGCCAACAAAAAAGATAAAAATACACACGGGAACAAAATGCAAGGCAGTTAATTATAATATTTATGAGCTGCTTCTAAAATGCTTCTTGGTTAGACACTGAAATTATTAAAGAATTTACATATTCCAATTGCCTGTGGCTTGGCGTTGCGTTGGCACGGCGACCCGCACCCCCACCGCACAGGCTCACCTCTGGCCCTGCAGGGGACGACCGGCGCGGGCTGCTCCATAGCCTGCGAGGCTGGCACCAAGTTACCCAGGACATCTGGGCAGCTCCCCTCTCCTAGTAGACTAAGGTCAATTTTTTGTTTCTGACTCAGAATTCTACTAATCTGACCTATTTTTATTAGCCTAGTACATACTTCACAATTGAGTGTGGGATCAGATTCGCTGAACAGAATAAATGGCTCTAAGGATATAAGTTGGAAATGACTAAAGTTATCACAGTCTATTTAATAACACAGTTTCCTCCGTCCATGGGATTTTCCAGGCAAGAGTACTGGAGTGGGGAGCCACTGCCTCCTCTGATTAGTATTGAAAAGTCTTCATAAATCACCTTCTTTTACTGCTGTGACTCTTGGTTCACGGGGTCCTTTAAACAGCAGAGCAACCTACACTGGACGCTGTGAGCCCAGCGTCGACCCAGCGGACAGCTCTCCACAACCCCAGGAGGCCTGCTGAGGGCCAGGCCCGTGCCACCCGCGGTCTGGAGCTGAGGACTCAGCTCCCAGGAGTCACGGTGCTGACGACAGGGTGGCCCCCTGGGAGCACTTGCTGGGCACGTGCAGGGCAGGTGAGGGCACCCTCGGTTAATGCCCACTGCCCCCTGACCCCGGTGCTGGCTACGGTCTCCCAGAAACCGTGCTGGGCCTAGAGCAGCTGCGTCACTGGGGACCAGGAGAGGTAGATGCTGTGGCCAAGCTCAGCGATGGCACAAAACCACCTGAAGGGGAAAGCCGTTCCTCCACGGAGCTTAGTAAAAGATGAAATCTACCACCACATGTTCACCTAACTCACTCCATTATGACGTGATCATAGTATTCTGAAATTTTCCACGACCATCTCCCAGCTGTGTTTTCTCAACAGCACAGTCCCTGCCTTTCCGACCATGAAGCTTCTCGCTGCAGACATCGGTGGCACTTCTGAGACTTACCTTTGATCTCTTTCGGCTCCAAGTTCTCGCTTCTAATCATTCCCCACTTCTCTGGCAATCAGGTCTTGCAAGGACAATTTTTGGAGCTTTCTTTCGAAGGCCAAATATGTAAACTAAGTTGCTTCAAACTAAAACTTCCTTGAATAAACTGAACATTTAACTGTGATGTGTGTGCGTTTTCTTCATGATCCACACTTTTAGTTATTCTTAAGATACACTCCTAATTTTAACAAAACTTAATATCTGCATTTTCTCAAAGGTTTTTTTAAACTTAAAGTAAAAGAACACAACCTGTGGCCTAATCTCGTCCCATAAGTTTCATGGACACGACTCCTTACAAGCCCAAAGATGTTCTGTTGCTAAAAAGACACACATACATTAACAGAGTACGAAAGCAAAAAAAATCTTTTTGTCTTGAAGTTCCCCCAAATAAATAAGATCTTGCATTTAGAATTACTGGCCGGGTTTGTGTTTCCTGCCAGTCACTCCAAGGAAAGCAGCTACAGACACTGGAGAGACCCTGAGCCACAAGCACTAGCCGGAGGGGCGAAGACTGGCTGCACAGCGCCCACCCCCTGAGTCGCGGCGCCCCCGCACCCAGCGTCGCTCCGCCCCTTGGGGCTGCGCACTCACTGTCTACACGCAGGTGCACGGGCGGGCTGGTCTTGTTCTCCCCGTTCCTCTCGTTGACTGCCTGCACGTAGTAGGCCCCCGCGTCGCTGGCCGCCGCTGCCAGGATCACCAGCTGGTTCTCCAGGGTGATGGCTCTGCGTCAGGGGAGAGGAAAGGACAGGGTCAAGGCCCATCCACAGAACTTCTCTGCAAAGCACGTTAAGTCACCAGGCCAACTGTAAAGGATTGTCCACGGTTGGGTTTGCTTTTTAGGTTAAGACGAGATCTGGAAGGACAGAAACGAATCTCCAGGCTGACCTGAGGAATGAGGTGGAGGACGAGCCTCCTCAGGTCCAACGATGCACTAGCTCCTGCCGGGCAGGGGTCTGGGAGCCCTGGACGCCACCTCCCCTGGTTGTGGGAAGACAGCCTTTGGAACATACACACCCAGGGCTTGTCACACTCAGAGGTTCCTCTGGGAATTCACGACGAGACGGGTTAGAAGAAACTCTGGAGGAGCTGGCCTCTCCTGCAGGCAATGCTATTTGGCCACACTGGACCCCAAACCCGGACCCACGGAGCCGGGGTTTTCTGTGATTCTCCTCTCCCAGGGAGCTGCCTTAGAGCCACGGCACCTCTGCTTCCAGAGCCCTGGGTAGGAGAGTGGCCCGTGGGCACAGTGCTGACCCCTCCAGCTCAGTCCCCCCGCAGCCACTGATCCCAGGCTGCACCGTCTCTCCCCACGCTCGCAAGTGCAAACAGACACTCTAGGCCGTCGTCCCTGAGTCCTCATACACTCCAATCCTGGGTGCACAGGAACCGCTGGGACGCATCCGACCCGCACACCTTCTCCTCAGAAATGAGAAAACCAAGGGTCAGGCAGGTTACATTGCTCATCCAAGGGAACACAGAGGCATCACTTTGCCAACAAAGGTCCATCTTGGCAAAGCCATGGTTTTTCAGTAGTCATGTACGGATGTGAGCGTTGGACCACAAAGAAGGCTGAGCCCCGAAGAATGGATACTTTCAAACTGGAGTGATGAAGAAGACTCTTGAGAGTCCCTTGGACTGCAAGGAGATCAAACTAGTCAATCCTAAAGGGAACCAATCCTGAATATTCATTGGAAGGCCTAATGCTGAAGTTGAAGCTCCAATACTTTAGCCACCTGATGCAAAGAGCCAACTCACTGGAAAAGACCCTGATGCTGGGAAAGACTGAAGGCAGAAGGAGGGGACGAGAGAGGACGAGATGGTTAGATGGCAACGCTGATTCAATGGACATGAGTTTAGGACGAGATGGTTAGATGGCAACGCTGACTCAATGGACATGAGTTTAGGACGAGATGGTTAGATGGCAACGCTGATTCAATGGACATGAGTTTAGGATGAGATGGTTAGATGGCAATGCTGACTCAATGGACATGAGTTTGGGAGATGAGTTTGGAAGCTCTTAGAGATGGTGAAGGACAGGGAAGCTTGGAGTACTATAGTCCACGGGATCAAAAAGAGTCAGACACGACTGGAAGACTGAATACAGCAATCGAGCTAATGCAGCAAGGTGACGATACCAGAGGGGGACTCGGTCTTCTCACATACAGACTATGCTCTGCCTACCACACCCCATACACAGACTCTCACCCTTACTTATTTAAAAGAAGGAGAAGAAAAGCAACACAGACAAAAATTTCATAAATCCGAGCAACCTTTCATTAAATGGGTTTGCTCTGCCCATGTTATAGTTCTGTATTCTTTTTACTAGTTAAGGAGGTTGGGAGGCGGTAAGACCCTGTGTTAAAAAAACAAAAAAGCAAAGGCAAGTGATCTTTTCCTTGTCTGCTGAGGAGCCTTTCTTCACAGTCTGAGCACCGAACGTCCTCCAGCCTACGCCCTCATGTTCAAAACACAAGAGGGATCCTGGGACACTGGAGTGGATCGTGCCACCTCCCAAAGCTGTGTGACTCTATGCTGAAGTTTTATTTGTTCACTTTTAATCCTATATAGTCACAGCCCTTCCAGGTTCAGGTAAGCTGAGACCGCTATTCCAGTAACATCAAAAACATGCAGAAGAAATAACTTCCCATGAGAAATTTTAACATAACAATCACCTTTTTCTTCCTGCTACCTCCAAAAACCTTTTGTGAAATCTCTTGATTTTCAGACACTTTTTAAGATTATCTTAAGAAGTTATTGCTTATTCAGGGTTCCCATAGGATATACTAGATTTGAGGTCTCTATGACTAACTTACCCCATTTCTCATTTAAGAAAATTTCCCTATTAAGAAGTTTTCAATTTTTAGTCCCATAAAAATATTTCACAAAAGCTTTACTATAATTATTTATAACTCCTTTATAGATTTCCTTTATAGAACGATGGAAATTGTTCCATTTTATAGTATATGTTACACTGGC